>WOGO01003039.1:0-14873 GCA_015342085.1 Leptinotarsa defecta | reverse complement strand
TCTCCAAATGGAACATTTTGCCAAGTACATAGTTTGAGGTATATTAAGATCGACCTCGATTGGTAGCTATAGGTTGTTTTGTAATTTAGCAATAACCTGTTCATGTGGGTTGGGTGAGTAAAATAATCCCCATGAAAGTTTTTATAGAATAAAAATGAATACTGATCTTCCTTCGATATTTTAAACTATCAAATGGTCGAAATGTTGGGGTATCCCAACTGACGAATAATTATTTCCAGGATAGACTCTAACAACCTCTGATTATGATCTCAAATTTCTTTATATATTGTATATAGAATATTGGGTAAAAGGGGTTTTGGATTTTTAATTTCCCATCTCCGTACAAAAACTGTGAACTAAATGTCCCGTTTTGGAATCCAAATTTTTCATTATTAGTCTCATATTACAGAAATATCATTGTAAAATCCATCAATCCTTTGGAGAATTTTCACCATTCACATTCTGTAGAAAAATCAGTTTTTCATCGAACTTTTTTGGGTATTTTTTACCTTTCACAATCTGAAAAATATGAAAAAAAAATATAATGGAGAAAGGATAAACTTTTTAGTTTACCCCGATAAGTTCCATTCATCAGTAGCTTGTATTTAATAATTTTACCTATCAAAAAAATTGGTAAGAAATAATGCAATACTTATCTTTACGTTTCCGAGGCCAAAATCTGCCTCCATCTTCAGAAATGGACAAAAAAATTTTAAGATAATTGCAGTTATTCCTTTTGATTATTTATTTCTCAACTTCTTTGACAGGTATCAAAGGAGTTTTGAAATATGAAATTATGTCATTGTTGTTGATTGACAACTGAAACATTCGATGTAATACATGGTGCTCTCCGATATCAGTCTGTTGCCATTTCGCCACTATCTTAATTTTTCTTCAAGATGGGTAGTCAAGTACGGTCTATTTCTAAGGAGCTGCTTGGAATACTAAAACTCTCTCCAGATATGATAATATACGCTGATTTTTTTAGCTTACGTCTCTTGGAGTGAGGCTCATTGGTAATCATTCTTGTCTTGTTCCATTCCACTCGATGTTCACCGTCTGATTTTGTAATGTGTTCTGACAATTTAGATCCTGTCAATTGTCAATTTTTCATGTAATCCCGATGTTCAATCTCACGCACTTTTAATGGTCTCGAGGTTTCACCAATATAACTTTTCGGTGTAAACTAAAAACTTTGCCCTTTCCATACTTATATAAAGTTCTCTATTATATATTTTTTTTTCAGATTATGGAAGGTAAAAGATACCCAAAAAAGGTCGATGAAAAAATGAATTAGTGTAGTAAGTTACTATACTATTACGAAAGTTCATAAGCATCCTACTTTCTTATTATTTGATTCTTTTAGTGAATTCAGAAGGTAATTTCTCAGTGAATATTGCAATGGATCAACAATATTACAAAAACACTAAACAACACTTGAAGTCAATCAGTGAGTATTCCTCTGAGAATCTTTTCAAGCACTGGAAACGTAAAATGACGTTCAGTTGGTGGCACATTACAGTCCTGCACGGCACCGTTTCCTGGTGGTTTAATAAGGGAAGATTGCCTTGGTAACGAACTCCCCTCGACGAGAGACTTCCAGCATGAAGTAGGAATTTCGTGTATTATAATATTCGGGGCCACTGGTTATGCCAAGGGCGCGCTAAGGGGTTGTTTCCATTACAAAACCATGAAGAATCAATTTTGTCAAATGATCATTTCACTGGTATTTAGATATTCGAAAAATATCACAAGTTTGATAGAATATTTTGAGAACAAGAATCAGTAGACGTAGTTCTGTGATCATCAAAAATATCACAGATTTTTCATCAGTCGCGTCAACATAAAATGATTCCATTCAATAATTCATTCATTCGTTTATTTTTTATTACAAAATTCCTTAATAATTCTATAATTTGGGCTTTGATAATCAATTATTCGCCTATGGTAAAATCAAAATAAGTGAATATATTTCTATATCAGCGTTTCAGTTGTTGATAATTTTCTGAGAAGAATTGTGAAGTAGCTGAATTCTACATATTTTTGTTTTTTCATTCTTTTTCATATGCAGTTGCTTACCACAGACACACCTCCGGTAAAACAAACCTTGAAATGTCAGGAATGATTAGAAAAGTACTGATTACAATAGCTTGGTTTTTTTTCAATTTTCCATGGAATTTTCTCAAATACAGTGCCAACTGCCTCTGACAAACCGTATAAAGAATAACACAGAAATTTATTTTCGAACATTCAACAATCAAGAAAAAATTCTAATCAATATAGTTTATTGTATGATTTTCACTATAAAGGGTTTTACAAAAACCGCGACACTTGTTTCGCTAGACAATATAAACAGCATAAACAGCAGTTTATGCTTGAGGACGCTATTGTAGAACCCTTTATGGAGAAAATCATGCAATAAACTGTCTTGATTAGTTTTCATTATGGATTTTCATCAAATATCAATTCAATTCAATTATTCTATTCAATTATTCAACGATCAGTTGAACATTTTTCAATTGTTTTTTTTTTATATTCTGATAAATATGATTAAAAATTATAATAGATTGAATTCCATTATTTCGGACTTCCATTGTCTAATATGGCATGTGATTTGATATCCCTAAAAGAATAAATGAAATTGAAAATGAAAAAAACCCTAAAATAAAATTACAATGAAATAAAAATCAAGCAAAATATTGAAAATTGAACAATTAATAAAATAATGAAAATTGAAATATTCCAAGCCAAGTTACTTCACAACGTTTCGATTGTCAGTTTTCACAATTGTCTTCGGGTGATGACTGTCATCAACTTCCATAAATTAAAGTGTATAAAAAATTGTACAATCAGTAATATGATGAAGATACAGAGAAATTAGTGAATTTCCGCTTTCATTCCTTTGGTCGTTCTATGCGAAGTGTAAAACTCAATGTTTTTCTCTTGCTGGATCTCAGTGAAAAAAAATAACTCTTGGGTATTTCGGTTCTTGAATCAGAACCCAAGTTTTCCTTTCCACCAATGATAACATTCTCAAAAGTGATAATAACTGTAACAGAAAATAGAATCACACAAAAATTTTCCTTATACCAACTTTTTCATTCAATATTATTATTTTTTTGTTTGTTTGCAATATAATAAATATTCCTCAAACTGTATTGACTCTGTTTTATGTTCAGATTTTTTAGTCATTTTGACACGTAATGGTGATGCCCTGATGATCTTTCTAGAGTAATCTATATGATTTGATTTGACCTGACTTCCCATTCTGCTCATCAATACGAGAGGGTCAGACGTTTACTAATTGATATTTCTCCACTTTTCAGTCACATAATTTTTTCCCTCTCCATTCGCACTTTTTTCTTACTTCATGACATTTCTTTTCGTTCTAAATTCTGATTGGGTCCAATCGTCGCTATTTTGATTTTTGGTTTCTTAATTCAAAATAACTAATTTATTGAGGAAAATACCTACCTTCGTCAATTGACAATTGACAAAAATATATGATGACTTTTGGGAAAAAAGTTTTTGACTTTCTACTACTCCAACTTGATACAGAAAAATGTGACTTTTTCTTCCAATTTGTGTCTGAAAGTTACTTCTTTGCATGATTTACATATATATCTATAGAGGTACTTCTTTTAAAATTGTTTGCTACCTTCCTTCCTTTGAACGATTCCCACATTTTTTTCTATCAAGATGGAGGAGTAGAAAGTGAAAAAAATTTTTTTCCAAAAATCAGTTAACCTAAAAATGTAACTCTTTCAATATATGATGATGGTATTTAAAAATTTCAGGTAAGTTCTGAATTAGTTTTCAGTATTTTATTCACTACATAAAATGCTACTGTGATAGCGGATCATGTCATATTTCTGTAAATGAAGTTTATGAAGATCAAATCGTTTCTGGTGTAGTTTTTGAAATTATTATGGATCTTCATGAAGTAAAAGCCAAATTAATCAAAAAACTCTAACGCGTTCTTCAAACTTTACTCGATGCTAAGCAAGCATTTCTACATGAACATTTAATGGTTCACATGATCGAACAAATTAAGTTCCGAAAAACCGATTTCCTAATCTTATCAACTCTTTCAATTATTTTCTACAATATTTTTTAATTTGAATGGGATTTTTGACATATCCTTTTAATACCCCATTTTATGTTTTTATTCGAGACACAGTTATTGATGCCTGAATTGTTCTGACAGTTTTTTTCCTCTCTTGGATTCCAAAGTTGAATTTTCCTTGGAACGACAACAGCTAACCATATTGAAACACCACTCAGAAAGAAGCAAACTACTCGATTCAGACTAGTTGGCCCCCATCACAATAGGTGTGATCAGGTGCAAATATCGGCCAAAAAAGTTTGCAAAAAAAAACATTTTTGTTTCGTTGCAAATTCTTCACAATAAAGTGTTTACAATAATACTAATACTGGCAATAGAGAAAATTCAAAATAACAGTATACTCTCTATATGAAAACTGAACAGAGATGTTCTCCTGAAGAATTGTTCTCAAGTGTTTAGGTTAGGAAAATTCTGAGTGATATTAATAATTTCTACTTCAAATGCATATAAAATAGATAATGATTTTTAATAACAACTGAAAGTTATTGATGATAGATATGAAATGGAGTTTTCCAAATTGGCTTTTTTTCCAGCGGTCATATTTTTTGACTGTTTTGCAAAACACTAAACCCGTCTTTCCTGGAATTTTCAATAATAACATTGATATAATATGACGATAACTTTATTCATACCCCATTCATTTAGGATACATGTGAAAATAATATACGAAAAACGTAATGAAAAGTTATTCTGAGTGAGTTCAGAAAATACACATACACATATATGGATATAATATCCGTTCATATACTCATGTAGTAAATGCTTGCCTACCACAGGAAAAGACAGAGAGTTGAAGGAATTGTTGACTATTTTGAAGTACTACTGAATGATACCAAAAATTCACTCGAAGATATGAGAAACCAGAAATTATATACATTTTTCGTTCACAAAGATATAGAAAATCGAATTATTTCAATGAGCTTTCAAAATATATTCATAGTTTTTCACGTGTATTGGATACACGTTACTTAAAAAGGGACAGGAATCAGCTGTGGTACATAAAGAAACAAAATTTTTCCATCCGTATGATAATCAGAGACTCAATAAGGAATTAATACGAATAGAAGAGAACACATTGTTTTCATATCATATGTATATTAATCGATCGCAAAATTGCTATAAAAATACTAGTCTCTATATGATAGCACCCTGTATAACGAATCATTGAAACTATTCTGGAAACTATTCGAATATTCGTGCTTCAGCCTTTGTCAAGCAAAGATTGAACACGTGGATGGCAAGAAGATTTATAGACTTCTAGCAGAATCTTCCAGGATTGGCTCACTCCAAGACGTTTATTCACCCTAAGAAGCTTGATACCAAACAATTGTTGAAATACAGTAGGGATGACCTACGATGTCTAACAGACCTTCTTATAGGTCACTGTCATTTGAATCATCATATGCAGGAGCTCGGACTGTCGGAAGACAGTCGCCTTTATTTGAAAAATAATGAAACAGCAGAGCACATACTTTCTGCCTGCCTCGCTGGGGACCGAATCAGGTTTTTAGAGTTCGACAGAGTCGTATTCTTATCATCTGATCTGAATTCCACTCACGATACAAACTAATCGGCTTCGTTAAGAAGCTGGATTTATTTGGTAGAGTATGAATAGGTGTGAGCCTATTCATACTGATCTTGGAAATCTTTAGGACCATTACCTTCTTCGTCTCCAGTATTATTTTCAGTCTGCATTGGTTCTTCATCCACAATTTCATCTGAATCATTACCTTCCTCGTAGGTTTTTTCTTCCATATTCGAGCAATTTCCAGAATCTTTTCAAGTTGAGCATAAATTTGTGCATTTTAAACCATGTTTTCTACAGCCACATCCAGTTTCACAGATGCAGCAAATAGTTTCGAACAATACTTTCGGAATTGATTCCTTTTCTGTAAATTTGGGCATAATGCCACGTTGATGTTGCTTTCAGCCCCAATCAAACCAACTTTGAAGCTGTTGATGTACCCTGTAATTTTTTAGCATCTAATAATGAATTTACAATACTTTCCTTTTCCGGCAAACCCAGATGTTGTAGCGCAACCAAAAGAACAATGCAGAAATACAAAAATAGTTTTGAAGGATTCATGTTTGAAACTATTAGACGTGAAAAATAGAGTATTGACATGATTATTTGAATTCAATTGATTTAAAAGAACCTAAAGATCAATATCTTGACCCACAACAATGACACTTTTATTAGTATCTGTGGCAATTTCTATCGAGGTCTTAACTATGTCAGCATCAGCATCTTCTACTTGTTTACAGAAAAAAGCCTTGTTACTGTAGTCTTCTCATTTAAGTTTTTATTACTTTTTCCTTATTTTTTTGCACTTAGATATATGATATATTTCAAAATAGCAATCATTAGTGAATATTACTGGAGTTTTTTCCCAACACCAAATCGTTATTTTAAACACCTCGACACGTGTTTCGATCACCAAGTGATTATCTTCAAAGATGAATATTAAAACTTCCTCTATGAAGATGATCACTTGGTGATCGAAACACGTGTTGAAGTGTTGAAAATAACGATCTTCAAAGAGGAAGATTAAAACTTCCTCCTTTGAAGATGATCACTTGGTGATCGAAACACGTGTCGAGGTGTTAAAAATAACGATTTGGTGTTGGGAAAAAGCTCCAGTAATATTCATTACTACACCAAAGGTTCCAAAGGTTCCAAACAGTGCATCATAAGCAGTAATTAGGTATCTACAAATATTATTTAAAAAAGATTCTACAACCTTCTCGAAATATTGTAGATGTCTTTTCATTAACTCATTTGTTTAGTGACTCTAGTAGTATATTTCTATTTGCAACTGTTTCGTTTACCAATGTTACATGGAATCTTACGTTTTTTAAGTAAGTGTAAATTTTAATAATTAGCTCAAAATTGTACATAATGATTAAAAAAAAATTTCGAATTCGATTTTTTTTGCATTTTCTGAGAACATTTACTACAGTAATGTATATTCACACCATCAGGTGTGTGTGTGGAAATTTCAACGAACAAAAAGCACACCGACTTATTGAAGAAAGATGATATTTTGACGCAAGAATTTTCGATTGAAAATTATGGTGCTTTTTTTATATTGAGTCAAAATGACGTGAAAAAATAAATATTTTGAATCAAATATATTACAGTGTATTTGGGATATAAAACGGTAAGTTTTCACGAAATTTACAAAAAAAAAAAATTAAAAAGATAAAAATAAAAAAAAACTTGGTTATTTGAATTTTCTCAAAAAAAGTTGTGGGTGAATCTTTTCATTACCTACAACTTTGTCATTTGACTTTTTTTCATAGGAATTGTAATTTTGCCGGAAATCGAAATAAACCATTTTCACCTTTAAAAACTCACTTCCTCACACTTCCCGAACTCAGATCGCCCGTAATTCATTTTTTCTTTCATTTTCATCATTCGACTATTTCCATTTTTGAAGAGCATAGTTAGTTTCCATTTTTTCTTTTAGAAAAAAGTCTTCGTTATAGCAGAAATTCTACTGTTATCTAACATTTGAAAAAACTAACTTTGATGTCCCTGATTGTTGAATTTCTAGAAAATAAAAAAAACTAGAATAGGTTTATCGTTCTTGTGAATGATTTCCAAAAATATACGCAGTGTTATTTGAATATCTTGGGTCAGGTCCACTTTTAGTTGAACAAAAAAAATATTCAGTTGTTTCATTGTCGGAAGTGTGAAGAAACTAGGGCTCCATTTTGAGTATTGAAATTTTCAATGATGACGATGATCACCATTTTCCCATCCAAGGAATTTCAGTCAGAAATATTATTCGGCGAAGATCCTAGAGACTATTTTAGAGCAGTTCATCAAGCAGAAAAAGTTTTGCAACCCTGAAACATCTCAATAATAATACATTTCCATTATTCCATATTGGAAAAGTTTTGACAGAACCACCAAGCTACGTTGAAAAACTCCTCTAGTGGGCTAACCCCTTACGATCTATAATCCTGATATAAATTTTTAATGTGATCTGAGGGATGACATTTGGAATACGATGAAATATGGATCGAATAATATGACAATCATAATAAATCTTTCAAATAAATCAGAACTCGGCAAAAAAGTTTGTAATTTCGCAAACATAATGATGATAAATGTACTGAAATACGATTCAACAGGAACATAGAAATAGGGAGAATGAAGGGAGGCTGGAATAGCTATAAATGTTTATCACGGAGAAACGCAACAACGGATATTTCAGAGATATATTTCGCATAATTAATTACCGAACAAATCAACCTATTGTTATGAGAAATGATTATGCCAACTGAGGTTTTTTGACTTAGCGGACAGTCAGACAAAACTTTCGAAGTTATAGAAGTTTGTTTTCCAGAAGGTATTTAAAAAAAGTTATATCTTGATACGACAAAGCGGTGCCACCTTTTGTAGAAAGGAATAAATGTCTTCCCTCGTCTTGTTTCAACTAGTCGAGAGAAAACTCACTTCTCGTCTTGAAAATATTATCATTTCTCTCGACGGGAAAAGACATTCTTTTGTATCATCCTGCTTTATTCTGTATCGTTTCCTCTTTTGAGAGAGCGTAACCTGTTTTCAGAGATATAATTGTCTACAACAGAAAATCGCCTGACTATTTTCTTATACATAGTTATGGGCATAGTGAAAAGCCCAGATCAATTCAGTCAAATATGAGACATTGTGGGTATGCATTTGATGAGTAGAATATGAAAACCGGTGTGAAATGAATCTATTGAAAACACTCTTTCCTCACCAGAGCAAAAAACCTGTGTTTTTACGCGCGTTTCGCATTATCAGGAGGTGATTAAGAACACTTTCAACGGCTATGTTAATGCCTCTCACCTGTTTTCTACCTGTGATTATGAAAGATTGCGAAGAGAGAACTTATTCGGAAAAACTCAATTGTGAGATTTTCAGTACACAGTTTTACGAAAACGCAACAGGTGTTTCGCTATACAATAGCTTTTTAAGGCATGTCTTTACTCTAAAAGTGTTCAGAGTTCTTTGAATAGCTTATGGATTTTCATTCAGTATCGATCCATTCCATCATATATGAACAGAAAATTGTTAGGAATGTGACTTTTGTCACTGTAGATAAAACGCATTTCTCATGGATTCGATTTCTCAACTTTCGAATGCATTCAAAAAGATGTTTTCATGTACTGGTTTCATGAATCTCCAGCATTTCTCACCTATTCTGTGGCATGTTGAGTAATACTCGACTCCACTGGTCTATATAAAACAGAATATTTCAATCACGTTACTTGGAGCGAACTATATACTCCGCTTAGTTTGACCATCATACATTTTATCGCATAATTTTCATCGATTGCGATAAAAAGATGTCAAACAAAGCGGACCAGAATAAGTCGTTATGAAGTAAATATTCCACATATTTGGTTCTATATACCATTAGAAATAGTTTCGATTATATATTGATGATGCTAACTGGGTAAGAAAACTTTTTTTTTATAAATAGTAATGGAAACTATTGAAAGTCTGAAATTAATGAGTTTACATTTGGAATATCTATTTTGAGGTTTTGCCTCAACTTTTCGAAGATTTAAGTGATAGTAAGTTTTCTCATAATCCCTTAAGATTCTTGAGAAATGATCTCTCATAGCTCTGTACTGACTATGAGAGATGTAAGTAATTTGACCCGACAGACCAGAAAATCCAGAAGGCTACATGGTAATATGTTCAGTGAATCCCATGACTGATATTTGTTACCAGACATAGATTTGAAGGTCATCTTTTGGAATGCTTGAAAATGAATAGATTGAAGAATTCTAAACATGTACTGAATGACAAAGATTTCTTTCCTAATGTTTAGACTTGTTAATAGTTTATACTCAAAACTGAATCAAACTCATCAGTTCTGAAGTGAGTAAAAATTGATATTATTCAAATTGTTAATTTTCATGAATCATATAAAGAATTCAGTTTCAACAGAAAAATATCATTGCGTATCATTATATAAGGTGTTTCCTATTGATGATAGGTTTATGATATAAGAGTATGGTATTTTCAATTTTTAATGAGAAGGAAAAATGCTTCTTTATTAATTTTGTTTCTCGTGTTCAGGGACTGATAAGATGATTGAGTTTTGAACTGGATGCGATTGATCAGCCAGGTTAGGTTAGGTTAGGTCCAAAGTGAGTCAGTCTATTCTACCCTTCACCGCAACCCGCAAGAGTTTATTATAGTTCTCACCTATTCACAATCAACCAAATAAACCCAGCTTCTCAACGAAGCCGATTAGTTTATATGGTGAGTGGTCTTTCAGTTCAGATAGTAAGAGTACCGCCCTGCCGAACTCTAAAAAACCGGATTCGGTCCCCAACGGGGTTGGCACAAAGTATGTGCTCTGCTGTTTCATCATCTTCCAAACAGAGGCGACAGACACTGTCTTCCGACAGTCCGAGTTTCTGCTTATGATGATTGAAATGACAGTGACCTGTAAGATTAATCAGCTATCGTGAAAATTGAATAGCAATTTTTATGTACTTTGTTTTCATACTGAAACTAGTGTGAAAATGTATATCATCACATTGAAATAAATATCAAGTTTCAGATCCAGTTAGTATTTGACTAGATAGAAATGCCAAACTCATCAATCCTTTACGAAATATCCTACTCAAATATATATATATATATATATAGGTATATATATATATATATATATCAAACTAACTCATCAGCATTTCAGATTAACATACCTCATTTAAACTTTCGAAAACAACTTCTGCATAAAACATATCCCTCGGTTCTGGATTCCTATTCGAGGATAACTCTGAAATTGTTCACAGAATAAAAACACTGAACACATTTGAAGTATGAGTCACTTCCCGCTTCTGTTGATAAATATTTTGCATTAGTAAACATGTAAATAACTTTTAAGAACTTCCGTCTACCACTTGTTCACAGTTGATAGTGATGTAATGAAATTTAGAGCCATTTAAAGTTTGTTGTACTTGACTTATGATTATCACTGTAGACTTTGAGTTAAAAAATAGAGTATAAAGAGGAATGATAGGTAGAGATATACTGGATGAGGAAAAACAATTTTCAATACGTATAACAATCAACCCCGGTTCTTCTGTGCTTGAAGTAATATTCAAAACTATTTTCAATGATTACTATATGAAAAAACAACAGGATATAGAAAAAAATATGTGAGGCACTAGTTTATCAGAAAATTGAATTCAAAATAGTTTCATTGTTCCAATGTGACATCTGGTTATTTAATTTTTTCAATGTGTATCATAGGAGAAGTAACTGTTTCCAATCGATGCATTTTTCACAAGTGAATATTTATGGGTCCCGAAAACGAAGAAGGATTATAAACGTCACCTATATGAAGAAAATAAGTTCAGAAATTCAAATTGTGTAAAAAATAAGACAAGTTACTAACTCGTTGTACTTTCAAGTCATTCATGATATGCAGTTCCTTTTCGAGGTGAACTTTTCAGCTGAGTTTTCATCAGATCCTCTTTCGATTCAGTTTTGTTAATTTTTTAGTAAACAGAAAGAAAATATTTGAAGTGATGGATTATTTTTATTCATGTTACCGTTCCATATTCCCATGTGGCAAATGCGGAATACTGTCTCTATCTTTTGCTCCATTACGAGAGATCTCATCAATTGTTTGTGGTATGACTAATAGTTGAATTACCTGCTAGAGCTTTTCACTTTACGAATTAACGATTTATTACCAGCAATAATGTACTTCATCCGAAATAAATACAAATTTATACATCCGAAATCTAATAACAGTTTTTCAGTGTGTCACAACATTGAGATTATTTACAAGTCAACTGTTGAATTAGGTAATAGTATAAGATCGTCCAAGAATGAAAGAGAGCCTTTACGATTCGTTGGCGTTTACAGTATTTCCTATTCCTTTGGTTCAGCTGACATCGCAAATACCAAACGAAATATGATATGAAGAAGCTAATTGCTACGTATTGCAACCGAAGATTGCAATATAGTTCAAAAAACTGAAAAATACACTTTTAAAAAACATCAAACTGAAAAGTTAAAAATATTTTTTTTTAAATAAGTTCAAAACAATAACGAACAAAATACTAGTATTATTGTGAAAAAAGCGACAGGCGCTTGATATACAAAAAATATGGCACAACGCGCCCACGCTTTTTATAGAATAATACTAGTATTTTTCTTTCGTTATTGTTTTAAGCTTGTTCACAAAAAATATTTTCAACTTTTCAGTTCGATGTTCTTCAAAAGCATGTTCTTCAGTTTTTTAACTATATCTATTTTTACTTATTTTAGTTTCGTGTTCTATAAAAGCGTGTTTTTTAGTCTTTTGAAACTATATTTATTTTATCTGAACTCTGGGATCAATCAGCCGTATCTTGTTTAGGAAAATGACAATTGATATTTTTCAATTTCGGAGAGGGAGCCTGAAAATCAACTACCAAGCCTAAGGCAGCAGGCGTGCAAAGAAGGGTTACAAATAAGGCAGGAGGCGCGCGTGTTAATGAAAAAATAGTTTTTTCAAATGAAGAAATACATGTAATGTGTGTTCGAATTATATCAAGGAGGTTACGTACAGCTCCATCTGCCCGCGAATAGATCAAGCAATAATGTCGACATATCAAGGGGTTTACGTACAGCGCCATCTGCCGCGAATAGACCAAACAATAATGTCGATAATTCTGTCGATAATACAGATCCCGAACTTGAGAGTAACGAAAAATAGACAAACAAACATACATACATACAGATGAAGCTAATATGAAGCGTGTAAAAGGAGAAATTGTTGTTCAGTCAAACACAACGCATCACCATACATGACTTCGTAGGAAAGCTATCGAGATGTAAAGGTTTTCCAACAATATGGGCAGAAAAACGCAGATCACGGTGTTCAGTACCCAAAAAGACCAGAAGTTGAATAGAATACAACCTCAATCGACTTCATAACGGCAGCACATCTTCCAATGATACGAACCAATCAGAAGTAACTATCACAATTGCAGACAAATAGTAAGTGTACAACATTTCCCCTCCTATTAGAATGAATATGAATTAACATGAATCCACTAGTCAGTTGTTGCCGTGATAACGAGGTTTTCTTTCGTCCTCTAAATCAACGTGTATATCACTGAAGATGTCTGCCACACTAGTGAAGGCATTTATATAGTTGCTATCAAAGCCAGAAATCATATTGTGGTACTGATTAGCCACTAGTCTTGTAGTAATCAACTTCACATCTATATTCAACTCTGGTGTAGGTACCACTTGACTTAAGGTGGTGTTGATATGAATATTGTTGAGAATATTATAGATCGAAAAAATCAACGTCATCAGTGCAATCAACATTTATCCAGAGTCATAGAAGATAAATATCTGATATCATATAAGAGAATTTTTGACCTATCCGCCTCAAGATTTGTCTTCTATCTACTTTATATTTATTTCTTCTCCATCTGTTTTGTATCCATCAGAAATTGAATCTACAAGGCATTTTTCATTGTGAGGTGGAATGTAATACAGGATATTCCGACTAATGGCACGTTCAGTTGTAAATCAAGTCAGATTTATATTTTAGTGGATCTGCGTGATCACCTGAAGAAGGTATCAAAAATATAATTGTGTGGTTCCATTCATAAGAATATTATTGTGCAGATTCGTTCAAAATATTCAGAATATCAATGACATGGTGAGTCATGAACATATTCACACACCAACCTCCAATACAATTCTTTAAAGATGATAAAAAACTTTAATGTCCGCGATTTCATCTGAACACCAGGAAATACTTCGTTTCCATTAATTTTAACTAATGAAAATACCAAGTAGGTAAGGACATGAATAATATTAGACTTTTGTAAAATGATGTTTATTTTCATCTTCCTCTTCATTAGGAAGAAATTGTGAAAATGAGAGAATAGGAAAGAATACACCTGTCCAACTAGAAAGCTACCGTTGCAGTGAAACGTGTATTGGAATTGAATTTAATATAGTTGAAATTTGTAATCATCATCATAAAGAGTGTTATTTATTTCCACCAAATAACGGGTCAGTGAATTCAAAATTGAGAAAATACGGTGACAATCTCTTCTTGAACAACAAATGGAATAAATATAATAGTAGGGGAGCCCAACCGGAGATTTTGCGTGTCACCCGAACGCCTTAGAAAATCATTTGGGGAGAAACCTTCCACTCTGTAATACACCCCCACCAAATATGAACCTCTAATACAGGGTCTTTCACGATGAGCGGTCGTTAGAAATATATGGAGAACCATTCAAAATAAAAAGCTTGAAATTTTGTGATAGTGGGTTTTACAAAATGGCCTTCTCAACTGAAATATTTTCAATTTCCGGTCTCTTTCCATTATACCGGAAGTTGAGGGCAACTTCCTCATTCCAAATGAAACACCCTGTATTTTATTTCATTTTTGAATTTCTCAGCAGATTTTAGGCCCACTTTGTACAACAATGCCTATACCTGAATTTGTTAATTCCAGGTATCAATTTTTTTCTGAAAAATTTGACAGTTACAGCACCAATCCGAAAAAATCATAACTCATAGATAGTAACAGTTAAAAATGTGAAATTTCACAGAATCTCGCCTTAAGCATCAAGTCATGAACAGGTCCATCAAATTTTCATGAAGAAAAATGCCCTATACCTAAAATACACCCCTGGCAAAATATATCCGATTTTGGGAAATATTTGAAATGTAAATCATTCGAAGCAATACCAAACCAAGAAAGCTTTG
>WOGO01003038.1:0-14874 GCA_015342085.1 Leptinotarsa defecta | reverse complement strand
TAATTCAGTGTTCATATAGAAGTATTTGTTTCGAAAGATTTTTTTCTTTCGTGTAATTCAATGTTTATATGAAAGTAGCTGTTTCAAGAGGGTTTTTTATAGAGTTACTTATTTTCGAATTGATTACTTCCTTCCTTTCTATGGAAGATTCCCTCATCTTTTTTTTGTATCGAGATGGAATAGTAGAAAGCCCAAAACTTTTTTTATATGTTTCTATCTTTAAAAAAATTAATTTAATTGAATATGTAGAATTTAGTTAGAAAAGACACGCCCAAAGAAGCCATTGTATGGCAAAATACGTATTGTGTTTTTGCAAAACTGTTTAGTGTTTTTTGAATAAAGTAGTTTCCATCAAAGTAGACCAAAAATTTAAAAAAATATCTTTCACAATGTGGATATGAGTTTTGGCCTTATTGTATAAAGATCCAGAAATGAAAGCCAAACTGTTTTTTTCTCAAAAACTGATCTCTCCTAAAAATATGAACCTTTCAATTCAAACAAGACTCCTATGACTGGGATTAAAATGAATCGTAAAACGAGTAGATCACCCTCATCCGTGACAAAATATTATCCAACACTGTGCTGATGACATAATAAGGCAAATGCCTTATTCCGAAACTTCTACGTTTGCCATTGACGATGATAGTATTCCATGAATGTGAAATTTCATATCATACCTATTGTGTGGCATTTCGATGGATGATATCTGATTCAATTCCGTAACAAATGTTATGTACAAACTGAATAGGAAAAAGTGATTTTCAATTTCAATTCAATTTTCATATGAAAGTAGTTATTTTGAAAGTATTTTTTCTTTCGTGTATTTCAATGTTCATGTGAAAGTAGTTGTTTCGGAAAGTCTTCCTCTTCCAGTTTGTATCTGAGAGTAACTTCTATGCATGTTCTACACATCTTCGTAAGGAGCTTATTTTGAAATTAATGGCTTTTTTTCTTTTCTCAAATTCTTCCACAATTTCTTGTATGAAGATGGAGAAGTTGAAGCTATAAAGCCTTTTTCACAACAACCAATCCCTCCTGAAAATGTATCCTTTTCAATTCAAAAAAGATTCGTATGGCTGGCATTAAATCAAATAATGTCTTCACGTACTGTCATCATATGAGTAAATTTGGCTCATCCATCACATAAAGTCTCAATGTTATGAATGAAAAGAGTTTCATCTCATAATATTATCCAGAACGGTGTTGATAAGGTTATAAGACAAGTATCTTATTCCGAAACTTCAAAGTCCGCCATTGGGGATGATAGTGTTCCTTGTAAGTGAAATGTGAGTGACGTTTTCCAACTGGGATTTACCCGTAAATGAATGAAAATGAACAAATATGCCTGCTATTTCAATTGAAATAGCATAACACTGATTGATCCTGTCCGATTTTCTCAGGTTTCCAAATAAAGGTGACCTTAATTAGTCTCCATGTTTTTGGTACGTATCCCAGAACCAAACGTGTGCTGGGATTTCATATAAATATATTTATTTAATTTTAAAAAACTATCTGAATTTCGCTTCTATAAAAAACATGTCAAAAAATACAGTAAGTGACTTTATTCATATCAACCAATTATCATTTTAGTATATTTGAAAACAACTGAGTAAATCAACTGAATTAAAATTGATTTTCTAAACAAAACATGACTTCCAATTACCTGTATATTTCAGTTTCTCTTGTCCAACTGGCCTCATCTCTAGAGAAAAATATCTTTACAGCAATGCTTTCCCCATGCCAAATACCTCTCCATACTTCTCCATATCTGCCTTTGCCAATACATTCTACTAATGATATTTGTTTGGCTAAAGTTCTCTGGATTAAAAGTGGCAATCCAGAACCACTACCAGAGGTCATTGAATGTTCAAGGTACTCTCTCAGAGTACTATCCCCAGCTGCAGTTGCCCTGAGCAAATCATCAGAAGCAAAGTACGTGTCAGGGTCCATCCGATGATCATTGCATAACCTGAAAATAATAAAAATATTCGATTCTCTATCTGAAAAGTATACAACTCATTTTTACAGAAAATAGTGTGCAGTAACAAGGAAAATGTAGTTGAAACCAGATTTCAAAAACAAAGCATTTGTGATCCAACACCAGACAGTGTTGTTTGGACCTGCTATAGTTCTCATCAGTGGTGCTATGATGGAGTCAAAGGCATTTGCTAGACTCAAACATCCTTAAAATAAAAGCCTGTGATTTTCACATAAATCGATACATACAGTTAAAATGTATTCTAACGACAACATAAGTTTTTGATATTTTTTGAAAGGAGTAAACTATTAAAAAATCTGGGTTTCTTAGAAATCAATGAACTCGAATTGAATGCATATTGAATATAGGATAAAGAAAATAACTTTTATCTCATTTCTATCAACTTTTTTTTGTTATGACCAGTTTCAGTTTGTTAAATCATTTTCAAGTAAACTAAGTTTACAGGAATTGATCTAAGCTATCCTGATGATAGCAATTTGATTGATAAAATTCTCAGTCATATAGCCATTTGCTATCTTTTCATCACTGATGAAAAAAAAAAATATGAATAAGAAATTGCCTGTTGCCTATAGACTTACCTATTTCTGTAGTACCTCCTTAGAAAATACAAAGCTATTACTCCAATTGCACCAAACACCGCTAACGGACCAAGAATGGCTGCAAAAATTTTCAAACCATATATTAAAGAATCAGAATAAGGACCTGAAGCTTCCTGATACAATGGAGGCAGTTCGGGAAACGGGCCGTCATTACAAAAATCCCCTATGCAGCAGTCGATCTGAAACTGTCCGCTGGCCTGCCGCTTGTGTTGGATAGTTACTGCAGGAGTCCTACAGTACAACGGAAGTTGTTCTTGACTTACAGTACATCCTCTTGTTACACTTTCTTCTCCCGAGCTTTCCCGTACTCTGGATTTCCAACACTGAAACGCGTTAGTACACACAGAGAGATTAGAACAGTCAGGTGGCTCACAAGAGTGGCACTTGTAACGTTTGAGTTGTGTAGACTGTATAGAGTTCAAGTAACTTTGTTGGACGAGTAAGTCAGGAGGAGGTTCCCCTGGATCGTGTGGATTGAATGAATCATAATCATCATCTGAATCCTCTCTCAGCTGTGGTTGTTTCCAGATCTCTCCTGGAATGGCATAGAATAATGTTACATGTAGAAAGAATAAAATAAAAGTAACTTAGAATTATTCTGTTTACATAAGTATGACTTTTGTTCACCTTTTATAGAATGAAATAGTAATATTATAAACAAACATTTAGACATTCCTGAGGTAGCCATGACAGAGGTTGACATTGTTGACATTGTATTTGTAACTTGTAACCAAAGATTTGATTGTAATTGTAATGCAGAGTTGCCAGTTGCACAATTTCGTAATATATTCACAAATTTGGTAACTTTGATATCTGCGCGTGCCTACTAAGTCAAATAAAAGAATTTATCAAGAACATTGTTATCTGGAGCATAATTGTGACAAAATGGGCACAATTTGGGACTGTGGACACCTAGGCACGAACTATAAACATTTGCAAAAGTAGGTACTTTTTCATTTTCACCTTTGACATATTATAATCTCATATTTTTTTGGGAAAAGAAATCAATGTGGACAAGATTTAGAAAACAAATGAAACGACTTAGATCATGTCGTTGATTACGTTTGTATATATTTCTATGAGTTTTTTTGTTGTCATTCAGTTGTTATTTTAGCATAGCTCAAAAATTAAACTTCGCCTTTTACTATAACTTTTTAAATGTAGTTAGAACGTAATACTGTGTTTTTTTTTTGTTTTTCTGGTTGTAGTAGTAAAGGCGTTTTTATTATTATTATATGATTTTGAAAAATCCACTTCAGATTTGCTAGATGAGTTGTTAGTAAAATGGATGGGTAAAATGAATCAATATTCAATCTATTTCATAGATTCCTTGGTAGAAGTTGAAAAAAAGAAGACGAAATTCCGCATATGTCGACATCATCAGCCAATTCCTGACTCCAAGTTATGATGCATCAGTTTTGATACGCTAATTGTGACTTCTCGTGCGTAAACTGTCAGTGGCAAGTCTTTCAAAGTGTGTAACTTCGTAATTTTAAATGTAAAAAGTAACATTTTGTTACTAAAGTAATGCCAGGAATAACACTGCAGACAAAGTTGTAATCCCACGATTAACATATGGCCTAATCACAGTAGAATGCTAAAACACCAATGCACCTGAATAGAAGTGAAAGATAGAAAAAGAAACCCACAGAACGCATAATTATATTTTATGTCTAGATCGGGCTGATGTGTTTATTGTTGCCTTGAGAAAATCATGGACATAGAAATCTGATCCACATTTGATCAATACGCACATCGTACAGTTTCAAAACGATCGATTATCAGTACTTGTTCGAAAATTTGGGCTCATTTTATTTAATATGATTTCAGCATCATTTTCCAAAACTACTTTTTCAAATACAAAGGTAATGATAAAACTACTGTTACAAGAATGTTTCGGCTTTATAACTATAACTTTTCCGATTACACAGATCGCTGAAGATGCCAGCCACTTGCGCCAGGAAAACGTCACAAAAAATTTATAGAGACTATGGCCTAAAAACCCGAAGTCACAGACAGTTACTGTTACTAGCGTTATTCATTATTCATTATTTCTGATCATATTGTTAATAAAAATTATTGAACAAAAAATAATCACAAATACTCTAACACAAGCACGAAAAATTTCAAAACAATTGCAAATAGTATGTCCACTCCAAAAGTCCAAAGAGTCGAGACGGTACCCAAGGAGTAAAGGCTAGTTCATGTTGGAACGAACATCGCATAAAAAGTGCGATTTAAAATGGCGTCGTGTTTATCGTGAAAAAGTTGAAAAAATTGAACTTTTCAGCGATTTCCGCAAAATGTTAACATACAAAGTAGTTATATTGCTTTGACTCTCGTTTTTTAAGCCCTTACGTCGACATTGAATCCGAAATGGACGAATGTGTCAGGTTGTTCAAATTATATCAACTTACCGTAAAACGCTTTATTGAGAAAACCCCGTCTTTATAGTGGGAAATATTTTCAAAAAGAGAAGAAAATATGGAGACTATCCCAATCTTGTGGCTGAAATAAATGAGAATTAGTGATCCAGAGAAATATTTCAACTATTTCAGGCTCTCTCTCTCTCTCATTATTCAATAAGTTATTGAATTTGGTTGGCCCCTCATTAAAGAAAACTCATTTTGCAAAAGAATCCCTCGCCCCTGCAGTAACGTTAAGATTAGTGGTTTGAGAACACGCTCCAATTAAACAAAACTTGAGAAAATTGTTAATCCTATATTCTAATATGATGGGGTCTGGTCTTAAAAGTCGTAATTCGTATGAGTCGTATGTCATCATTCAGGTTCATGTAATCAAATTTAAAATTCAACAATGAAATCCCTAGATATTGCCCGCTTCAACATATACAGGGTATTTTGACAATTGAGGCAAATTTGCGGAACCGCAAAAATATTATCACAATCGTTCTAATATGAACTCGCCTTTAACCCACTAGCCACAGACACTGAACTCGTCAAGTTAGTGTCCACAGAATTTATCCTTCACAGTTCTTCTCTCTTGAATGTACGCATTGCTATGTGGTATGTGAAAGTCACGTGACAACCATCCATTCTTTACGTCTATGATATGCTTATGTGATTGTATTTATATTTTTGTTTGTGATTTGTTGTGTGTTGTGTTTACAAATTTTACCATTTTCTAATATTGTTTGTATATTGTTCTTGTCGATAAATGTTGATTTCAAACATTTCATTCAGGGTTCATATTGTTGATTACTATAAATAAAAAATGTATTGTTATTTCCAGAGGAGATATGAAGTGCTTTAATATTCAAGCAACTGAAAAAATGTAAAGAGAATACAATGTGTCATGTTCAGCTTCGTACAAATGTTAGTTACTTTCCTGTTTCTGGAAATTTTTTCCTTCATTCAGATTTCTGCTCAAGGTATGTTATCTAATTTATATAAATATCTGGAATTGTTTTCACAGAGTCGCCAATTTGAAAGAGTTTTGTTTTTGATTCTTTGGATATCTCAAATAAATAGCTATTTTTAAATTAATATCTTAAGAACTGCTCAGCGAAGTCTTTGATTGATATTAGGTCTGAACTGTTCGAAGTATGGTCCCTGTTTACATACAGTCGAGTTAAATATATACATACATATGATCACTAGAGTACGATATTTAACATCTTTTCCTTTTACATAAGTGTTTTGATCTAGAACATTTTTCTGCGTCCCTCTATTGCACTGACTCATAAGATAGTGCAAACACCCCTATTGGTAGAGTTCACACTTCAAAAAACTTTGAGATATGTTTTCTACTTTAAACAAGGTACAAGGTACTTCTTATCTTCGTTACGGCAACCACCATAGCCTACCATTCATACAAAATATTGAACATACATATAACAAGCATATCTTATTGTACCCAATTGGCTGATCAGCTTGAAATCCCAAAATTAAACTCGTCACTCATGAAAAATTCTGATTCATAACTAAAAGTATTCAATAAAGGTCCTATGACTGTCAGAGCTGATGAAAATTATGACATGTTTAGAAAAAATACACCTTTTTGACAAGGTTTACTATAGAAATAATGTTACAATGGATAACAAAAGGCCTGAATCATAATAATCCAACTCTTGCCATTTCTCTCAATATTAGAGCCTAGGTATACTTTAAAATTTCATTTATACTTAGGTATGTGAAGTCCTCCTATACTTTATAACTTTATATTATTTATATTGTAACATGTTATAATGAGTATTTGTTAACATTTTTTTTTTACTTCCATTGTAGCATATAGCTGAGTTGCAGAAATGGTTGTAAACAAGATTTTTTCTCTCAAGACAATTAACATATATCTAATAAATCTTAAAAGGTGTGCCCGATTCAAAATCAAAAGATTGTGAATTCAAATACCCCTTCAATCATCCATGTTTTTCGCAGGAGTTTATTTAACTGAAGGTGGATTGATTCTGCTAAGTTGCATGTCTGATACAATAGGGAATAGTGTGGATGCTCCTAAGGTTGTTCGGGGACTTATTAACATAATACACTCATGGCTCAGTAGTTGATGTTATAGATACCAAAAAAACTCAAGCAGTGTTACAGTTGAAATCTGTTTTTCCGTTAACCAGCTCTCGCCCCCCTACGAATGCCAACTCTCAAAAGTCGAAACTTGTGCGAGCTAAGAACTAACGAGGTCTTACCTTTTAACGTGTGATTCCTAACACGGGTTGGACGATAGGAAACCAGAATCGATCGACCGGCCTTGCGATTGGAACCAGCGGTTCACACAGCGGTCGATTGAATGAGTGAAGCAAACCACCCATGTCAACTCCACCAGGCTACCGTTCTACCCTGTTACTAGTTCTTGTTGGAGTAACTCAAGATGAATCTGGTACTCTTACCCGATTCATATTTCTATATAAAGGATTAGGCTTGATTTTCATGAATACTTGTAGTTAACTTATGTTTGATGAATTGGTTAAGGCTTTCGGAACCGAGATTTTTGGTGGTACTATCTTCATTCCGGTTTGAAGACTGTCGTAGTTTAGAACTTCATCCTGGCTTCTTCAGAGGTTTATTCATCTTGATGGTTCACCGATGACTGGTGATTTCTAGTTCGTAGGTTGTATTTACGTTGACTCAGGTAGTCCGTCTCTCTTGTTGATGCGTTGCTACTGGCTGAAGTGTTATTACCTCTTGATTACATAACATTGCATTGCACTGTTGCCACTTTAGCATTTTTTAGTATGGGATTACAAATCCGGTTAAATTTTTCCACCTCCTCTTTTCTATTGTAGTTTTCCGTATGTTTATGGAATTCTATGGCTGCCCATTCAAGCCGACTGTGGTATCCATGATCGGGGGCAAGTAGTTTCACATCTTCGAACAATATCGTGTGATCTCCTTCACTAAGCTTGTGTTCCGCTACTGCCAATTCAACTATTTGACCTAATCTGCAGTTTCTCCGATGTTCATTCAGCTTTGTACCAATGGATTTTTTGGTGGTAACAATATAAACTTTTCCGCAGATGCATGGTATACGATATACCCCCGCAGCTGATAGTGGATCTCATTTGTCTTTCACAGATCTCAGGCTTTGTTGTATTTTCCTGGTGGGTTCGAACACTGTTTATATTTTATGCTTCCCTAAGATTTTGTTTGTTAAAACTATACTTTTATGCAAACAACACCTATTTCAATATATTCTTTGGACACTGAAATACAAAAATGCATAGTTCTTTAAATATTGATTGAAGAAAAAAAATGTATTCATTAATGTATAAATCTTAATATACACAACTAAAAATGTTAATTTATAACAATACATTTTCTTTTGATTGAGAAAGTTATGCCTAAATCCATTGTTTACATTGATAATTAATGATTTAAATAAAGCCATATACATAAAACGTGTTTCATGTATTGGTGTAATTCAACTTAAAACATTCGACTAACAATTTTTTGAAGTGATGAATTGATTTTCTACATTTAATGATTACAATACATTATGGAATGAAAAATGCGCTGTTCTTCTAAAATGCGTTTCATCCTCATATAAATTCATGATAACTCAGTTGGAGTGGTCATGAATCTCATAGTCTAAACAATGAATTGGTTGAAGTAAGTGGGGAGTTTTCCAGTTATTATTTTGAAAATTAAAATCCTGGAAAAGTAGAATAACCTATTTTTACGGATAGAAAATAAAAAATGTGAAACATTACCCTTAAGGGAGTATTATGTGTTGCATTTTAGCAATACTTCATGCATCTATTCTGCAGTTTCTGAAGTGTACCCAAGCACCTAGCATCTAAACGACTAATTGAGGTAGGACATAATTCAAAATGAGGCCTAATCAATGTATTAGGCACAACCATACCTAACTGGAGGTTCAGTTCGTAATTCTCTATGAAATATGAAATGTCTATGGTTTATCATTTGTGAAAATAACTATTTGTGTAGTAAAAAAAATTGAAACCTCATAAATTGCTGACGACTTCTCTCTTCGATGTACTGAGTGTAAACTATCATCCAACACTTTTGTTAAACATAAATATTAACTGATCTGCCTTTTTTTATACTATATTATATGCTATATAAAAGTATGTATGTTATCCTGTGTATTCTTTCTTTGTTCCAACTGGAGCATAATGGAAGTTCTTTTGAATACTCTTTTTTCTGATATATTTTGCAGCTGTCTCTCTTAGCTATATTTTCCTTAGATTTGATTCTCATTATTCTCACACAGATTTTCAACTGATTTATCTAGTAAATTATTGCTGTTATGTTAGTGGTCTAAAAAGTAATTCTTCACTGACCAAAGAACCTATTTATAAATGGTATCGCAGCAAAAGATATGAGATTGAACGAATCTTCTGAATTGCTTTCCCATAGCTTGAGCAGCCTACAGTCTTATGCATTACCCCATTCATCATCTTTAGTTTCGGTTGGCTTTATTTTTGTCATTTGTATAGATTTCTATACTATTTTCTTTGTTGTACCTACTGATGCCTTATATGTAAAATGTAAAAGGATATATTTGCCTATAAAACAATAATGTAAAATGGTGAAATCTGTGGAAAATGTATAAGTAAATATTGAAATTAAATATTGACTATTACATACTTTATCTAAAGCTTAATAGCGAGCTCCACAGTGATCTAAACAACTTTACTAAAGGCAGAAGAAATGACATTTTGACATCTCTATTCACCCTTCTACTGTATAAACCACACATGTCATATTCGTAATCGATCTTCAATAGGAGTGTTCGCCCTCCAGCGGGGGTTGTTTAAATACCCCTACTCTGGAAGGTGAGAGCTGTAAATGAAACCTTATCCTAAGATGTGTGTATCTGTGCACACTCAATGTCACTAAACGGAACGAGATACCCCTCTCGTCGTAGAAAGCCTTGTCACAGTAATGCAGTGCTCTGTTGTGATGCCCTAGCTATTTGTTGGACGTCTTATGGACCATGAAGTAACCAAAGAACCCGATCCCAAAGTATAAAAAAATAGTAGAAAAATTAACAATATACAAAATTAAGAACAGAAATATTCAGATAGGTTTGTAGAAAAAGTGAACTGAAACTGATGTCGACTGAAGTATAAAAAAAGAATATAGATATTGAACAAAAGTCATTTTTTGTGGAGGAAAATCAGTTTTTTATTGACTTTTTTTGGGTATTTTCACCTTTCACAAAACTCCTTTGACATCTGTTAGTTATTTAGCTATTCTTTTGACAGGCAAAATTATTGAATACGACAAATTACTGATGAATAGAATATTTATGTTTGTGAAAAATACTTTGAATTTACGCAGTAATTTATTGGGGTAAAATAAAAAATTTGCCTTTTCTATACCTGTATAAAGTTCTCCATTAAAATTTTCATATTTTCTAGATTGTGGAAGGTGAAAACACCCAAAAAAGGTCGATAAAAAAATGGATATAGATGTAATATCGGTAATATACAAAATAGCATAATAATGAAAATAATGTCAAACCAAGTATTTTCTTGATATCATATTCTCTTCACCTATTTTATACTTTTCACATATCTACTCCATCACCAGTTGCCCCCTACTAAGAATCATACCTTTCAGTATGCAAAATGTTTATTAAGATAAACTGCATCTTGAAATGGAAGATAAAATATTAGAGAAGAAGATTTTGAAAAAGTCTGGAAGCACAGTTATTTGATTTTATATGTATATTGTTGTATATACACTTCTTAGTTATGATAGTTGATATTGTTCAAATTAAAATTACTATGTATAAAGGGTAACATTGCAGAGTAAATCTATTAATTTTTCCGTTTTTTAATCATATATAATACAAATTATTCTGATTTCAGGAAATGTATCAATAAACAGCCCGTTATTACTATACTCAACAGCCAAAGATATTCGTTTAGTGAATTCTAATCGAGCAGTCAACAGAGGAAAATCGGTTATCATTGTAAAAAATTATACATATATAGCAGCTATAGACTACCATTATGAATTGAGAAAGATCTTTTGGACTGATCATGAAAGCCAAACCATTTTCAGCATTGATTATGATGAGGGAACGACAAAGAACAAGGTATGAACGATGTGTTTCACAAATCAAAATAATCATTTGCTTAGTTCATTTGAAATAATTATTTTCAAAAGACTTTTTTATTTGAAGAACGGTGTACTTTGAGAAAAAGATCTAGATATTATTTTTCCAAAGTAATTTGACCCAAGGTTCTCAACATCATAAGGATTTTTCTGCTGTGCTTGTTGTGTAACTACAAAAAAAATATATATATAAAATTGATGGTGTTGATGGTATTCAGGGCATAAGATGATTATTTGTTCAGAAGTGTTGATAAACCAATTTTCCCTCATGTGTTGTTAGTTTCCCAGAAAAAAAACAGTTTTCATAAAAATATGAACACCATTTTTTAATATATTCTTGAGATAACCAAAGTCAGTAAGAATTCATGAAGGGTAAATTTGCATGTTACACTAAGGACTGAAAAATATTATACTTTACGCAACATTGGCAATTGATATAAATTCCTCTGAAGAACTCCATAGCAACTGAAAAATTCAGCAAATGGTGTGTTAGAAACTTTTTAATTCCGATAGCTTTAAATCAGTATGAATGCATTTTTTCACATGACCTGTTCAATTCCATTCAGTTCAGTTTATTGTCTCAAGAAACAATAACTGCTTATAATTAGGAACTATAACTAACTACAAAAGTATAATCAAATAACAGAAATAAGATATTTCACAATAAACACATCTTGAAAGAAAAAACAATGAAATGCAGTCAAATTTGAAATTGGTTTCAGAAAGTACTTGTTAAAACGAATTCAAGTGTAATAGGAAAAAATGCAAACTATGACATTCTACTAAATTGATATGAATGTAAAATAATTTTCATGTAAAATTTGATAATTATGTTTGTCTGAAACAACAACCCCTGAACCACTTTGAATTTTTAAATTTATTTATTTTCAGGCTAATTTTGAACCTGTCTCCGAATTTTTTGCTCTCCAGTCAATGGAAATATCTGCAAGCATAACATTAGGAAACCACAGAAAAAACATTTTCTTCAATGAGACTACATCATAATTTTAGACTCCTGTTGCCCAGTTTTTTGAATCTGTGGGTTCTGCTAGCTTTACTGTTAAGCTTACAGCTTCACTTTTTGGAAAATTTCAAATTTGCAATATTTATTTATTCACGAACTTGTTATTTTACAAAATAGTGTGAGAGAAAAATAAAAAATTGAACAATGACATAGAATACCGAGAATACAAAATATCAATAAATTATTAATATAAATAATCAGCAGTTTTTTCATAATAGGTCAGTATGTTTAATCTGATTTTTGAAAGAATATAAGGATGAATCAAATACATCAATATAGATGCTATTCTTATTTGCTAGCCTAAGCATTCTAGTAATGGATTAATTCAAGCCATAGCTAGTAGAATGGTAAGGAACTTTAAATAAATCCGACACTCTGGTTCTTCTTGAATTTACATTGAAGTTAATCAGTTGTGTTACATGTTTACAATTCATATTACCATTCATAACTTTATGAAGAAGTCTTAGATCAATTTCAGCGTGGCGGTGCTCCAAAGTAGATAAATTCAAAGGCAGAAGAAAATCGGTGTACTCATAATCGGACCTTTGACATTCGAGCTCAAATGCACATGATCTCAGAAATTTGTTTTGTACTTTCTCAATCCTAGATATATCTGCCTGATATAGAGGACTCCATATTACACAATTCAAGACTGAGCATGTTATGACATAGCAGTAACAATAAGGTATTCAACTATAGGGTGACTGCAGTTTCTAGTACTTGTGTAGACAATATTTTCATAAGCTCCAATATAAATGACGCGATCAGAAGTAAAAAATCTGAATCTGTCAGACCATTTCTCTCAACACTTGGCTTTCAATATTGAATATAACCCCAAATCTGCTCCTCAACAAAACAAATATTTGCGAAAATTCTCAGAACAGAATACTCTTAAGTTTCTGAATCAATTGGAAGATGAACAATGGGAGAATATTTACACTGAAAATAATATCAATAATGCCTGGAACAAATTTTTGAATATCATCAGTGGTTTGATAGATTCCTGTTTCCCTATTAAAAAAATACCTATTAATAAAAGAGCTGAAAAGAGCATTTGGTTTAACAAGGAACTTCTGCATTTAATGCAGCAATTAACTCTCTTATCGGATTTAGCAACTTCTTACCCAATATATCATCAACCAAAAGCAGAGCTACAGAAACGCTACTGCAATGCATCGTCAGAGGCTTAGAAAAGATATAATGATGATTTGATAATGAAATCAAATGAAAAATAAAATTTTTCATTCAAATTCAACTTGAGATTTGAAAAATACTAAAGTTTGTGAAACCCTTTCAGTGGCGTCAAAATAGGGGAGGAAATATCCGATCCCCCTTCTCTACGCCTCTGAAAAGGTGGAAAAAATTCTATTCTACATCAACAAGAAGGGATCAATACATAGACACAATTATCTTGAATTGTTTTGAAATACTTCACTAACTTAAATAATTATGTCCAAAAAACTTTTTTGATTTTTCACATTCAACACCCTGTATTTTTGAAACGAAGGACCTTTCGGAGAAATGTCTCTTGAAACGTTTACTTTAATTATCCAGAGGAACTTTCAGTTTCAATTTGGCGATGCAGTTACGAAACATAATTTCATAAATGAAGGGCGACTAATAATCGGGTTGTTGAAGTGACAACAACTTTCAAAAGATGTCCTGAATTCATAGAATTCGATCTTTGATTCATTTATATAAATAACTCACAAAATATTCGGCTATCATCATAACACAAACAGTTTATCACATGCCAGTTTTCAAGAACTTCAAGTAATTTATGTGCTTATTATATTATTGTGCATCCTGCTGACGGCATTTTTGTGAAAATTGATGTGATTTGTTTGGGAATTTGAACATGAACTGTGGATTTTTGCAGATAGGTAGCTCAAATACTAGATCCTCAATACCTTCCTTAAGGGATATTAAATTATTAGTTTCGGAGTATTCCTTTGATATTTTACTTATATGTGAATCTTGACTCACAAGCAATTTAAGTGATGATGATATCTCCATTGATGATTATAAGTTGTACAGATTGGATCGAGCTAACAGAGGTGGAGGGTTGTGTATTTTTCTGAAGGAAAAATATTCCAGTGAAAAAATTAATTTGCTTCAGACTTGCCATTCCAGTGAACAATTGTGGATTAAAGTAACTATTCAGGAAAAGAAAATTGCATTTGGAGTGATATATAAGCTAACCTAATTTTGATAATACAGATTTTATAGAGGAATTTGAAGATGTCATCGGTCTTATATATCCCATAGTAGATTGCATTATTTGTGGGGGAGATTTCAATATAATTTTTTTTAGATAATGATAATAACAATACCGAAAAAATATTGTCAGTTATACAGTGCTTTGATTTAGATCAAATTATAGATGCCCCAACAAGAATAACTACAACAACATCAACACTTTTAGATGTAATTATAACTAAAGCTGAATGGGTTCGTGACAAAGATATCATTGACACTAATGGAGTTTCAGATCATATGCTCGTTTCCTGTAGAGTAAATATTAGGACTGATGAAGATAAGTTTAAAATTCATGAATTCAGGGATTTCAAATATTTCCATGAAGGTGATTTCAAGAGAAACCTTTACTGTATTCCTTCTTCCAATATATTTGATGAAAAAATAACTTTTTAGTTAACTGTTTGACCAATCTTTTTGATAGACATGCACCCT
>WOGO01003037.1:0-14874 GCA_015342085.1 Leptinotarsa defecta | reverse complement strand
CCGAAAGGAATGAACAGTTTTTTTTTCTCACATTTATGGCTGTGGTCAGATCTGGGAAAATACGCAACACAAGCTTTGCTTAGGCGTTTCCCAAGAACTGAACACTGCCACTTATTTCTTGTTATTTATTCATTTTTCAATTTCTTATTCTACTGTAATTATCATTGAAAATATACTAACATCTATCAAAGACAAGAATATGTTTGTGAATTGAATAAATTGATTGATTGATTGATTGATACTTACCTTGATGTAAACGTAAATGATTGAGACTGTCAAAATCGTAAAAGATATGAACAATATATGGATCATCCATCGGAAATTTTTTACTAACATCCCAAACATTCTGTAAGAGGTTCAAAAAAATTATTTCTTGTCTAGTACTTCAATACATCATCGTAGAGATATCATAAATTAATAGTTTTTCAATTTGATTCAAACCTATTTGAATTTATATTCCAAATAGGCATGTCTTAAAAAATAGTTTTATGTTTCGAAATTTCATATCCATATTCCAAATTTCAAAAAGATGGAATGTACCGTAAAATCTACTAACTTTTTTATGCCTATATGTATCTCCACACATTCAACGAGTTTTTTATAGATACGCCTTTGGTATTCGTTGTCATCAGAATTCACCATGTTTTCGTTGTTGAAATTTTTTAAAATTCCATTCAAAAGTTTGCACTGAATTCTCATATTGATGAAAACGTACGCGATTTTACCAAGGAAACAACTTATACCATAACCCGTCATGAACATGAATATGAGCACGATAGTATCTACGACATTTATCCATCTTTCAATGTATTCTTGGCCTAATCTGTGGAAGGGCTGACATATTTCTGCAATAGGGAACACCGTCATAATGGCAATAATAGTTCCCAACATTAAAAGCGTCACTAGTGCTTTTTGAGTAATGATTTGGTTCGATATTGTATTGTATACTTTTTCTCCAGCTGCGTCCCATGGTAAAATATAAGTTTCAAACCGATTTCTAACTTCAGTACATTTTGCTGGGCCTACTGATAATATATCCACGGCAAGAATTGTGAATAGCTGAAACAGTGAAGCAGTTACCATATTGTTCTGATGAATATTCATTATCAATATTATTTTCAGTCAGTCATTGCTGAGACTTCAAGGTACAACCGCCGTTTGGAATTAAAAGTTTCATTCGATCAAGGTCTACCAGCTCGCATTTTGTTTCCTTTATTATTTTATTTTTCATGAAACAGTCTATCAGCTTTCTCAAAAAGTGATACAGAAAATGGAAAAGATTTAGACAGTACAAGTGAAATACCTCCAAAAAATATGTGTCATGCACAGAAGTTCCCTTCAGATACAAACTAGAATAAAGATCAATGCGAAACAACTACTTTCAAATATACAGTGTGTCCGCAAATTATGGAATAAATTCAAAATTTCCCAAACCAAAGGTCGTTTTACAAAAACCTGAAACACGTCGATTTTTAATTTTAAAATTCTACATTTTACATTCCAAACATATTCTACAGAGTGATTTATATTAATGTGATGACGTCATCGGTAATTTATTTAAATGCAACATCCTGTATTTGGAGTCAGCTGATTTCGCAAAGGTATGATACTTGGGGTCTAGCCGACAAAATTTGAAAGATGTGTGCTTAGAAAATTAATTTCATTGATATCTAATAAAAGTAGAAATTAATTAATTATTTTATATTTTTTTCTAATGAATAATTCAACAATGGAAAAGTTATCCAGTAATGAATAGATGACTTCATTTTAAATGTTCCAATCCCAATTTCTTTGACCATAATTAACATAGGGCATAGAAGATTACGTAAATATAGAGGGTCTTTTGTAACTACGATACGGAACTTCAGATGATTCGTAAAGTCATTTTAAGATAAAAAGTTCCCATGAACATTTATTCGGAGTTACTTCGTTTCTGAGATACAGAGCGTTGGGATCACAAAAAAGGTGTTTATGAAATATTTTTCTATCGATTGGCTTGGAATTTGTTAGAGTTATTTGAAGAACTGAGGCGTTTATTCAGCCCTAACTAGATTGAAATTATTAGGTCCAGTGGAGTATCAGTAGACTACAGCCAACAATATTGAAAAAAAGGACGCCACTCCGTTTTCTACAAGAAAAATTGAAGCCACTTTGCATATCATGAACACCTATTTTAGAGACCAGCTGACAGTAATAGTGTTGATATATCAATGGAAGTCAGAGTTGTCAATTAGCAGTGATTTCATTATTGATGATAATTCCTAGCAAGATCAACAGGTGAATCCTACTAGAACTTTTTGCGAAATCATTTACCACTTCGTCAGGCGGGTTGGCTATCCTTGTTCATCTTTCACTGCCTGAACCACTGTGCATGCTGTTTTTGGCGAGTGCATTGACTGGGGATGTGTGGGGCAAACCGGCCATCGGATGCCTGCTTCCTCGTAGCCCCGCTGGATACGGGAATGATAGAATCACGCATCCCAACGAAGGCTTAATCCTAAGGTGTATGTATCCTGCTGAGAGGATGAAGGACACTGATCCTATCAGCTGTCTCTACGGAACCTTCGAGATACCGGGCGCCCTCTCTTCATAGCATCGCCATGTCACGGAAATGTGGGGCTCTGCTGTGATTGACCTTCTTTCCCTAACTGCTCGTGAGACTTTTATGGACAGAGTAAACTTAAAAATTCTTTCTGACGCTGAGTCTATAGAGGAGATGGATGTCGAGCATGCGACTCCAAGTGACCTCCCTATAAACTCAGATCAGGAGCCAGTCTACAGAGTAGATGGATGTCAAGTTTACGATGCCAACTGACCTCTCTGTAAATTTAATTCAAGAGCGAGTCTACAGAGGAGATGGATGTGGAGTTTACGACTTCAACGGACCTCCCTGTAAACTTAGTTCAGGAGGGAGTTTACAGAGGAGATGGATGTTGAGCTCACAACTCCAACTGACCTCTCTGTAAATTTGGACTGAGTCGTCCCCTCAAGAGCGTGGTACCTTATGATACCGCCTAGCACCAAATTCTTGAGCGGCGTACGCAGAATCTGTCCCAGGTGGAGAAACAACCCCCATGAGCAGGTTAGCAAACGTTAGTGCTCAAGTGATGATTCACCAAAACCAGAGACTAAAAAGCCCTGCACGGTTGAATCTGAGACATCGTCAGGTGTAGCTGACATGCAAAAACCCTCATATGGGAAGGTTGTCGAGGGTATCAAGGTGGGAATCTTGCACCTTGACTATTCGACTACTCATTAACGATGAAACAACAGAGCATATACTTTATGCCTGTCCCAAACCGAATCAGGTTTTCATACTTCGGCAGAGTCGTACTCATACCATCTGACCTGGAAGACTACTCTGGAATCCTCTGCTCATATTCACACAGATACTCACATAACATACGGACAGTACTTTTTATCCGTAATCTACAGCTTTCAGCAATTTCATTCAGGTTATTCAGTAAGCGCATTGAATACACAAAAAGTAGCAAATTCATTTTGGTAGGTATAGGTACCTAAAAAAATGACCACAGACAACGGAGAATTCAAAAGTTAATCTGATTCATCTACAGTTCATTACTTCATTCATTAGTTATACTCCTGTAGAAATATTCCATTCACCTCAAGCGAAACAATTTTATATCTCAAAAAAAGCAAAAAATCGCCTATGTGAAATCTCATTTTCATTTTGCATCACTTTCATATAACAACTCAATACCCAGTTTCACTGATTGTACCCCCTTCCAAATAACAATTATAAACACTCTCTCCGAGTTAGGGAAAGGAACCAAACACACACACACGCGAAAAATATGAGAACATCGAACAACTGAATTCTTGGGAATGTTAAAGAGAAACAAGAATCTAGACAACAGAAGACCTCAACAGAAAATCTCCGTGTGAAACATTTTAAAGAAAATCAGCTTATCCAACTGAAAAATTGGAAAGCCCCCTTATGAATACGTCTTTTTGAATCATTCAGTTAACGTGACACTGTTTTTCCTCTATTACTTCCTTCCACCTATCCATAGAAATGAACATCAAAAAAATCATATCGATTTTAATTGATACTTTCAATTGCTATTCACTATTTTCGTTCCACAATATGAACTGTTCCATTGTAAAACATGCTACCAAACCAAGAACCCCCGGCATTCGCAGTTGAAACTGATCGAAATATTTTCAATCGCGCCAGAATACGATGCTGGTGATCGAATATTTCCCAACCCTTAAGGCAAACCCTGGATCACCAAGGAAATCATCAATGAAGGTATACTTTTTCGTGATGTTTTCAATCTTAATAGAACACAATGTAATGTAATCGTAAATGAGCAATATAAAATTATATTGAAAAATCATGGAAAAAAAAATTGACAGTTCAAAAAAAGAGTATTTCCAACAAATTTCTTGTTGCTGATAACAAATCTAAAGTGGCCTAGAGTATAATTAAACAGAATATAACATCCAATAATATGAGAAACTTTTTTTCGAATTATTTTGAAACTGATGAAACTCGGGTTCATGGTGACCCTGTTATTCCTCTAATTTCATCGACTCTGTAAATTATCTAATCAATGATACTGAACCTGCTGGTGAAGATTCATTACGATATAAAAACAAACTCTTTTTTTCTGCATCCTTTAGACAAAACTGAACTTCTTGATATCATCAAGTATATATCGTCTAAGAACTCTAGTGGCATAGATGAATTACCAAGCAGAGTATTGTTGAATGTTGCGGAACTAATCATTGAATCACTCACATACATACTCACACTCTCTTTCTTTGAGGGGTTCATTTACCTCGTGTTTTGAACATGCTATTGTGGTTCCTACAGAGGTTTTGCATTGCTGTCTTCATTTTCAAAAATTTTTGAAAAATCCTATCTCAACAGACTTGTATCCTTCTGTAAAAAGTATAACCCACTCGCAAAGAGCCAATATGGATTCCAATCTGGTTTATCAACCCAAGATGCTACTCTTTCTCTGGTCGATCATACTTTATACAAATTAGAAAATGGCAAAAAATCGTTCAGTATTCTATTTGAATTTTCACTTGCATTTGATACCATCAACCATCAACTTCTCCTCGATGAACTTCATGATATTGGAGTTCGCGGCCAAAGTCTGAAATGCATTAGGACTCATCTGACTGGCCGATCACAATCTGTTGAGGTTAGGCTCAAATCGGAAATATATCATTCTGAAAATCGTAACATCTTAACAGGTGTCTCCCAAGGTAGTGTCTTGGGTCCTACTCTCTCTCATTCATCGACGACATCTCTAATATTGATCAACAATATTGTAATGTACAGTTTGCTGATGATACGTATTTCTTATTGAGTTCTTTTTCTTGTGGAGGGTTATCTGACCAGGCTGATATTGCAGTTGCTAATATGCTTATTCACTGTGCCAGAAACGGCCTTGTTCTAAAGAACAATAAATCAAATACCATTGGTTTGCGCTTACAAGAATGGACTGCAGTATATCGGTTAGAGCGAATACTAAATCTATTGTGCAGAAAAAATCAGTCAAATTCTCTCCAATCACCCTAGAATGATCATATTGACTCCATTTCTATTAAATTATCCAAGCATTGTTTCGTTATTTGAAATCTCAGAAATTATATCCTCATCATTATTATTTTATCAGGCTACTACTATGCCTATGTTTACTCAAGTCTAAATTATTGCTTAGTCCGCTACGGTAACTGCAGCAGATTGAATGATCTGTTGATTGCTCAAAAAAAGATACTAAGAACCATGTGTTTTGAAAAATATGGTGATTCTTGTAAGCAGTCATTCACTAAGTTACAAATTTTAACTGTGAAATCCATGATTATTTTAAATTATGTCAGTTACATTAAGAATCATTACCTTGAGTTTCGGCAAAGGGATACTATCCTCATAGCTGCTGGTTATACTCTTAGACAAAATTATAATCTGATAGTTTCTGTACACGAATCAACATCTATATCAAACGGACATCATATTATATCTATAAAAATATTTAATAAATTTTCAACATTCATTGAAAAAATGTCAAATTCCATGAATTTCAAAAATAGCTTCAAAAGTATTCTCTACAAAAATTATTTTTATACACTTGATGAATATTTCCAAACTGATCCTGCTACTTGACATCACTTCTGTTTGTTTGTTTACTATTTTACTGTTTATACTATGTTTTCCCTCAATTATTTTATATAATTATCTCCTACATCACATGTATATTCCATATTTTATCAATTGATATTTTTCAACTCCAATCTTCACTAGTGTGTGTGACAAATTCTATGCTTGTGAAAAAGTTTCAGAATAATGAAGTATTGCATTGTATTGTATTGTGTTGTATAACCTTTTCATAAATGCGTGCGATACCGTTTGCCTGAAACCTGAAAAATCAAATTATTTTTCAGTCCCTATTTCATTGACTATCGTATTCAGCCTCTTATATTCAAGATATAGAATTGACAGGTTGATATCCTATTATGGAAAAAAACAGTACGAACAGGAAATCCATCTCCCATATTTCTCTCTTTCTCAAACTATCTAACTCTTTTATTTTCAGCAACTAAAACTAAACACAAATAGAAATTCCATTCACCACCAAAAAACACCAGACACAAGACGAAGGAATGTTTTGTAGATATGTTTGTGAATAAAAGAAATACATTCAAAATAAATGAGGCATGGAATAAAGTTCACAGAACCAACAAAATTTTTAGATACCAAACCTTACACAAAATCTTCAGAGACATTAGTTTTCTACAATACTTTCGAAGATCCAAACTTCAAATGCAAAATTTCATGCCATATTAACCCACAATTACACAAAATTCAAATATAAATAGGCTAGCATGAAAAAGTTCGTATCAACAATCACTATCAGCTATTCAATCTTATCCTAATTTCCACCAAACAAACACAACGATAGCACATCAACCCACAAAGTCGCCAATAATTATACTATCGTGAACTATTGACGAATATCATGAAAATAACTACAATGACGAAGACTGTACAGCTAGAACAGATTCACCAAAATTTCTGCGATCTCAATATGCTGGTTCCTCATGCTACCCACCAAATCAATCTAAAACTCAGGATTTTCAAACTGATCTGACAACAACCAATCCTCATCCTGACACAGACTCAATATCAGGAATCCGAACGTGACTACAAGCATTGAAATGTAACTCCAATTGAATTTTTCAGAAAATACAAAAACTGCTCCTCGAAAATTATAATGATAATAATAATTAAAGGATAACAAACGAAAACAATAAAATAACAGAATGGTGAACGTTAATCCTCGAAAATTCAACTGAAGGAATCGACTATATTTTTCAATATCACCCTGATAAGTATGCATTCGAAAGTAAACACCATTATTACCAATATCTAAAAGTCGAAATCATGAAAAATTTTGAAATTGAACCTAGAACCAGTCATATTGAAAGCTCAAAATATAAAAAACGCCTGTTTATGAAATACCCTATAAAAGTAAATGACAGGGATATATTTTCAACTTCGGTTATGAATTGAATTGCCATCCCAAAAACAGTGAACTTTCCATAAATTGAAGTCTAATTTGTTCAAAATTGTCTTTGACCCATACAAACGAAACGGAAAATGAACTGTTCTATATAAAAACAAGGAATTCAGAAACAATTGAAATACTTTCAGGACATCAAAATGAGCAAGAATTTGAACAGATAACAGAAACATTTTCAGACATATTTTATACAGAAGGTGACTGACTTATGTTGAAAGAATGAATTAGGCGCATCCTCATATCCCCCTGGTCATGGCCAGTATTGGTTTTTTCCAACAAAATGAGACGTCATCTGGAAAGCAAAACTAGCAAGTAATTGTCAACTACCAGAAGTTAAATGAACTTACTGTAGATGACAAATACCTATCCCCGATGATATCAGAACTATTAAACCAATTTGGCAAAAAATACTTCACCACCTCAGATTTTTCTTCTAGTCTCCACCAAATAGAAGTCGATAACAAGGATATTTACAACGGCATCTGAAAATGAGTTTCTGTCTCGAAAACGCTTCATTAACATTCCAGAGAATGATGGATAGAAGACATAGATATGATATCATGATGTATATCATATCATGAGTATATCATGATTTACTTCCCTATCAGACATGACTACATTTCGAAACTAAAGAAAATCAAAAGACCAGAAAGCATGAATGAAAGGGCTGATGCACATTCCAAAGTCAAAATGGTTCCACGAAAGTCTGTTTTGTTCTCCACACGAATTTAATACTATCTAATATTCTATTATCAAACAGAAATTCATATCTTGGAATGGATCAAGACCCTTTATCAAAATCTAAAAAACCTCTTGAAAATCGTGAAATTCTGAAAACTTCGACGCCCCCACCTGAACATATAGCTTGAAAATTCATCACCTTCATCGATCTGTACAAAACAGAATCTCTAATTGATTTTTCAGAAAGTCGAATTTTCAAATTGTTAACTGATCGACATAGAAAATAGAAGTAATTCCTTGATAACAAGCACCCGAACATTTTCATTACAAAATCAACGACAACATTCAAGAAGGAGATTATGAACTTGGTAATCTTAAAATGAACATTGTTTTAGAACGGTCAAAAGTCGAAAATACTACATAGTCTTTTTTATTTATTACTCACAATCGCTCATTGAACATTTGTTTCTCTTCCTATATTGAGTGATGCCTTTCAAGAACATATTGCAATGTGTTTTTACAATAAGAACACTCTTGATACCGTTAGGGAAATTGTATACCTCAAACACTAGCTTTCCTCATTTTTAATGATTATAGATATATTAATGTTATAATATCATTCACAGAAATTAGTTTCCATACTAATGAAGACTATTCAGTTTGGCAGAAATAAAATCGATAGACTAAGACTAAGTATGTCGTTCAAAAGTTGGAGTGAATAGTGATTCTTAAAAAAAATTTATTTCATAAAATACATGTGGCCTTATACGAATGTTTCTCACATGAGTATCAGAATCAATGAGTTGAATATTTTCACAATCAATAAGAATTGGGTGAAAAATATCAAGTACCCGAAAAACATATTTCGATTGACAGTAAATGAGGAATTATATCCAGATTACTTTATTATATTCGAATGTTTTTGTATGCCAGTGGACTAACTACTACCTATTAGAATTACCTAACTACTTCATAGAAACAATAACAGATAGTAGTTAAGTAATACTAACCGGTGTAATTAGGTTAAACTAGCAGGTAGTAGTTATGCCACCAGCATAAAAAAACAATACCAACCTAGTAGTAAAATTCAGTCATTATGATGCACTCTTTGGAACCTTTGGTGCAGTAATGAATGTTTTTCCCAACACCAAATCGTTATTTTTAACACTTTGACACGTGTTTCGATCACTAAGTGATCATCTTCAAAGAGAAAGATTAAAACTAAAAACTAGTGGGAGCTAATCCTATTTATGCCTTAAAGGTAACCCATACAGGTAAACCATCCAGGCGTACATCATACAGGTATACCAACCTGAATTAATTTAACAATTTTGCCTTATCTATTATTTTACAATATATGTTAATATAAAATAATTTTCATCTATATATAAATTAATTTCACAAATTATTTCACAATATTTCATAATTTTTCACAACATATATTCACAGCTTATATTGTAAAATAGTAGATAAAGCAAAATTGTAAAATTAATTAAGGTTGGTGTACCTGTATGGTTGGTATGCCTGGATGGTTTACCTGTATGAGTTCCCTTTATAGCATAAATTGGATTACTTCGCACTAGTTCTTAGTTTTAATCTTTCTCTTTGAAGATGATCACTTGGTGATCGAAACACGTATCGAGGTGTTAAAAATAACGATTTGCTGTTGGGAAAAAACTCCAGTAATATTTATTAAATTCAGTCATAATGATCTCCTGTTGGAAACGTGTTTTCAATAGAATAAGTGATTATTTTCCGATAAAAAACTTGGGTGTGCTCTAAAATTGAAAGCTATAAAAGAACTTTTACTCATCGATTTTTTGCTTTTTGTAGCGTTTTCCATGAATGATCTGACCAAGCTGTGATTAATGTTAAATTTGAAGGGGTAAAAGTGTAACATATCTGTGTAATCCAAAAATCATCGCGAAAAAAAATTGTTTTATATTGTCCTTCTCTTCCGGTTTGGGTCAGTTTTTGAAATCTTTAATTTTTGTTCCATGAATTATTATTGAATTCAATTTTAATTATAATTTTTCTAATGTTATTCAGTGAATCATCCAAAGTTTCAGATGACTGTCATCAATTGATCGCTGTGTGAATCGGTAGTTCGAGACGCAAAGTCGGACAATCGATGATAACTTCCTATCGTTCAACCCGTGTTAGGAATCACACGTTAAAATGTAAGACCATGTTAGTATTTAGCTGGCACAAGTTTCGGCTTTTGAGAGTTGTCGTTCGTGGGGGGACAATAGCTGGTTAACGAGAAAACAAATTTTAAACAGATCCATTTTAAATAGAAGTACGCTTGAAAACTCAACAATCACCTCCTGTACAAGACATATTTACCATTTGACCAGCCAGAAAGACTGACATGTATTGTTGTAAGTAAACCCTATCTTTGACTATTATGTAGAACACAATAATTGAATCATATATCAACCAGTATATCACCACAAGCCATCTAACATATTTATAAATATTTGATCCAAACGGGCGAATCAGAACAAGTAATGCATCATCTGGAAAAAAAAATTAAATGAATTTTCAATTCTAGAGGATGATTAGCAATTCTTAAAAAATGCTGGGAAATTTATTTAAACTAATCAGTTGGAACCTTGTTTGCCATTTCTGTGATATTCATATTATTTCAGTTTTTTCAGAATCAAGAAAACATTCAATTTTCACTATGTTCACATTATGAAAGCATTTTATAAAAAATAAAGAGGTCTGATGGAGGTGAGAACTCTAAGGTTCTCAATACGCGAAAATATCAGATTCTGGTACAATGTTAGGTTTGCAGACAAAATTTAATTTCCAATATTCTATGAAATATTGCCTTTTTACTTTGTTTGAGATATTCAAACCAGAAGTATGATGGTATACTCACACAATGTTAGAATTCCAGTTACAAAATAAGAAATTTTGATCTTCTAATGAAACAAAATAATTCAGTTGAATGAAGTTTATTAACAGAATCATACAATATGACTGAACCATTTGAATATATCTTGTGATTCCAGTTGTATTAAAATTCAGGTACAATATGAAAGAATTTTATGAAAATATATTCAAAATTCTCTGAATAAAAATGATAGTATTGTCATTGTGTGTCCTTGTCTTTCATGTTATACAAAAATTATAATACATTTATGCACTATGAGTTTCGTTCAAAAAAACTTTTCTGACCGACTGTGAAAGCAAATCTTATCAAATTGACTTCTTCAAATCACAGCAATGAAGTGAATCTATAAAAATCAGATTTTCTGAAGGTACTTGATATTCACAAAATACTGGCTGGTAAATTGAATAAGGGTAGAAATCAAAATCTGAAAGTGCTCCAAATTTGTCATTCAATCATGTATAAAATAAATTATAATAACTCAATAATGATCGTAGGTGAAAGTACGCTTTCATTTACCTAAGGATAGTACAGGTAAAAATATCAGGAAAAGTATTACTTATCAGATTCATGTCATAGAAAAAAATAAATAGTAGGAATGGTGTCAAAATTACCTTTCCAGAGTATACTCAGTTCAGATTTACATTATAAATGGATCAACTCAAAATTCAATAATTCTATCATGGCGATAAATCAGTATTTCTAATGCAAAAAGCAGTCATTCTCGTTGAGTGGTAGCTGCAGTTTTCTCCGACCAGGAACGGGACAGACTTGGAGCACGTTCTTTTCTAATTGATAAAATGAACTCAGACTATTTTGTGGACATGGACAATGACATTTATCGAACTGGACGAATGGAAAACCCACCATTCGACAAATTACCTGAAAATCTATTCCGTAAGGCAATCAGAGATAGAAGCCCTTGTTCTTCCCTCTTCAATGATTCCAGACAAGTTCTGTAGAAGCTCTTCTGCAGAAAAACTTTTTTGGAAAGCTTACAATACTAAAACCCTGAAAAAAACAATTTCCATAATGGAAATTCATTCAAAACTTCGATTCACTGAAAGGCGAATCTGATATGCAATTGAAAGGATCGAAATGAGTTTCCATACCTTCCTAAACTAAGGGTTCCGTTAACCACAAAAATTACGAAGATCGTTTTCAAAAAAATGGCGTCAAACGTTCTGGAAAAATGGTTGTAACCCAGTAGAATCCTGTTTCAGAACTCTCAAAATCTATATATGAAACTATATCCGAAACAATATCGTTCAAATTTTCGAAATTGGACCACACGGCTCACCACTAAACAAATCCCTTCTCGAGATTCTCATTTATCACTCTCTTTTCCAAAATGGCACATCTCCTTGCCGTTCTCATGATCATAGATCATCTACCGCGCAAGTCTATTCCGAGGAATTCCCTCAAATAATTTTGGCAACACCTCATTCCTGACTTTCGGTTTAACGATTAACCGATTGAATCGGTCCTATTGGAAAGAAAAACTTACCAATCTGTATCAGAAACTAATTATCATACGTGTATTACTTGTGAAAATCTTAGCGAGGCAAAAGGTGTAAATTGGATTGCCTACTCCTCAGAAACTTCCTTTAAAATCAATTAGGATTACCTCCGGTGAAATGAAAATTAAATGAAAAGTACAGTAGGTTTTTATAAACGCTACAAGATATAAAACAAAGGTACTGCATAAATCAATTATAATTTCCATTTATCAGTGATTTTGGGACCAATGAATTTGGGATTTGAATGATGAACCTGCAAAACATTGAAAGTTTATGTAATTTCTGTTGGAAAAATATATTTCTTAACGAAACTGTCAAAAACAATAACTCAAATTTGGAGTTATTTCGATTTTTTCACTTTTCACTTCCTAATCGTGTTATATTTTTTTTTTACAGAAACATAGAAAGGCCACATATTTTTTTTTCAGTTTCTCGTGTAACTCAGAAATCATAAGTAGAAATTTTCACTTTGAAATCAAAATTTAGTTTTCAGTCCCAACACTTCGACTTGTTGAGTGCACTTTTCTAATTGTGAAGTCCAAACTTTGACTTTATGAGCCATTCCGAAGTACCGTATTCATTTTTGCCTTACTGAAATCGATTTTTATCAATGAGCAAATTGCCAAAAACGACTCTCCTCAATAGGAAGACTCATCAGATTGTCTCTGGTCTGGATTTCTAGCCATACTAGCCTGGAAGGCAATGAGGCTGCTGACTCCCTTGCAAACAAGGGTGCTGCAAGCAGCTTCATCGGACCAGAACCTGTCATTGGCATCGCTTTAGGCTTTGCCAAACAAAGATTGAACACCTGGATGACAAGAAGATTTATGGGCTTCTGGCAGAATCTACCAGGATTGGCTCACTCCAAGGCGTTTATTCACCCTTCGAAACTTGATACTAAACAGTTGTTGGACTATAGTAGGGATGAACTATGATGTTGAACAGGCGTTCTTACAGGTCAGTGTCATTTGAATTTCGAAAGACAGTGTGTGTCGCCTCTGTGTGAAAAATGATGGAACAGCAGAGCTTATATTTTGTGCCTGCCCCTCTGGGGACCAAATCAGGTTTTTAGAGATCGGTAGAACCGTACTCTAACCATCAGACCTGAGAGATCACACACCACACAAACTATTCCATGTATATCTGGTGCTGTGTGGGAAATAGACCCGCGCTCACTTCGGACCTAACCTAAGAAGTTGAGAAGTCGGGGAACTTTTTTGAAAACGCTACCTTTGAAATATAACAAAATAATAAACTCACTCGTGAGAGAAAGTCACAATTTAATGAACAAATTAAGTTTTTTTCTTATAATATTATGCATATTTGGTACTGGAGAGCCGATGAGGCAAGTATTTTTCAGCAAAACATCGGCTAACAATGTTCTATGTTAGTAGAATATTACTCATTTCATTTATTTCATTGTGTAGGAATTCTGTTAATGATATCTGATTCGATTCCATATGAATATTTGAAATACAAACGGAACAGAGGAGAGTGTTTTGCGTATAATTCAGCGTTCATATGAAAGTATTTGTTTGAAATGTATTTTTCTTTCGTCTAATTCAATGTTTATATAAAAAAATATATTCCTTGAAGGCTTTTTTTTCAGTATATGACTGAAAGTTACTTCTTCACATGATCTATATATCTTTGTAAATAGTTCATTTCCTTAATGAATTACTTCTTATCCTTTCATTGGAAGAATTACACATTTCTTTGTATAGAGATGGATATGTATGTCTATCTTTCAAGGACGAATATTACTGGAGTTTTTTCCCAACACCAAATCGTTATTTTTAACACCTCGATAAGTGTTTCGATCACATCTTCACAGAGGAAGATTAAAACTAGAAACTAATGCGAAGCTAACCCTATTTATGCTATATATGTATCCCATACAGGTAAACGATCCAGGTGTACCACCCATACAGGTATACAAACCTAAATGAATTTTACAATTTTGCCTTATTTATTATTTTACAACATATGTTTATATAAAAACAATTTTCAGCTATATAAAAATTAATTTCACGATATTGCCTATCCAAATTTACTTTTGCAATATGTCCTTATGTAGTAATCAGTAAACCCAACAATATTAATTTATTTTAACAAGCTATATAGTATGCTTTTTGGTATAGGTCCATCATCGTTATTCATAATATTATTGTGTTTACTTATTTCTACACTCTCATAGGCATCTAGTTGCCTGTTG
>WOGO01003036.1:0-14541 GCA_015342085.1 Leptinotarsa defecta | reverse complement strand
CATTCAAATAAAAATTCTATATGTACATTTTATGGAAGTAATATGACAATCACAAGACAATAAATATCATTACCAGAAATGAAATTTAAAAATACTTATGCCATAACCAGCTTCTCGTTGCATGAAAAAAAGCAATCACTTCTCTCGTTTGACCACACAAAATTTTTCGTTTCACTTTCGATACAAATGTCATTTTCTTAGAGCACAGACTTTTGTTTCGTATTATACTTCACAAAGTGGACACTACAAGATTATCGTTGAAACATCTCCGATCGTCTTTAAAGGTTTTCTCCCACACGCATCTTAGGGGAGGTCCTAAGCCGAGACTTTGAAGTCGCTTCCTAGATTTGACAACCTGCAACTATATAATGATCTTACGTTGAGTAAATTATTCTCTTGATATATATGATCTGTTGAAAAACAGTAGTTTTTCAACAGATTTCAACAACAGTTTTCAATAGATTCCTTTTTTGGATATGTGGAAGGGTTTCAGAAAGGCATGACAAAGAAAAAGCTTGTATTGGAGTCAACTCAGAATGAGATTATGCACCTAAGAGACGGAACTGTTGAACTAGTTGAGACCATATATTGTTCGAACAGAATAAATATAATATAATATTTATTCGTCAACTGATATCCTCTAGACGTAAACATTTTTTCAAACCATATATGGATAAAACTTATTGATCTATCGAAACGTATGATACCATTTTCATATATTACTAACACACTGAAAATTGAGTTTAAGTATGATAACATGATCGTACTAGTATACACTTGTACAGGGTGAGTCAACAAGAATTTCTCGGACCATTGCTATAACAATTTTTCGAACTGCACATTTTGTTTGCAGTCATATCGATAAATACTATATTTTGAAATTATTTTGTAGCATACTGGGTGATTCAGCCAAGCGTGGCCAACTAAAGTTATAAATTGATGGATGTAGCCGTTACTACGTGGTAGGAGATCATAATGAAAAAAGAAATGAAAATTTCTATGTTTTTTACCACTTTTATTTGTAACTAATGTTACTGCAGTTTCGTCCTATACGGACATTCTCAAACTTATACAATAAACTTATTGTATTTTTATTGCATATTGTTTATTGTATAAGTTTGAGAAAAATAAAATAAGTTTATTGTATACGTTCTAAAATGATAGTTTCAGATGGAGTGGTTATCGCAGAACAAAAATTGGTAATTTTTTTTAAATGCTAATGACCGTGCTAAAGCTGCTATATGAATTTTTAGGATCCATCACTTTATGCGTCAGTCTCCCCTATATATCAGTATAGTTCCACCGGTGTGGCCGCTTTTATTCTGACCCGAATATCCTATTCCGGCGTCCGCGTCCGTGGGAGAGAGCCGTTCATATTTTAATGCGAGTCGTATAGTTTTATTTATGGCAAAACGGAAGACGACCGACTCTTCTCGTATCTTGTTCTTTTTCGTTGTCGACCGCTATTCAAACACGGCGTTTGTCACAATTTTGCTTGTTAAAGGTGATTTTTTATCTGTTTTCTCTGGTGTTTCGTAGCGCAAGATTTGCGATTGGCGAGAAAGTTAGTACAAGCGGAAGGTGATGGCTAGCTGGACTCGATGATTGTTCCAATTGATTTCGTTGTTTTTGCTTATGAATGCTCAAATTATTTCGAAAACGTGAGTCGAGTATATAATAGAAGCATGCGTTATAATCTTAATAATTATGAAATATGGACCCCTCGAGCGGCAATAGAAAAAAGTAATGTTGAGAGCTTAGCCGGTTCTTGAAACTTTGTATGTTGAATATTTTTCGTCACATCATCAATACATAAAAATTTCTGATAATTTTATGAATCAATAAATTTTCTATTCAACACTTTACTTCCAAAACTAGCAAAAGCGCAGTGGGTCCGGACGGTACGGACGTTTACCGATCCAATTGAGTATGATTTGCAAGTTATTTTCTTACTTTCGGATGGCATAAATAAATTTTAAAAAATATTTCAATTCGTGAGTATGAAACTTTAAAGAAAACAACAAGTATCAAAGAAGTACTTCAGGTGATGCCTATTGTAGAGTTGAAGGTAGTTTTGAACCAACATAATTGATTTAGAAGTATTTATTGTCAATCGCTAAGAGTTCTTTGAAAATCGAGAGTTTTTTCAATATTTCCAAATCCTGTAAGAATCACATATATTTTTGAATAATTTCAATGCTTTGCTTAAGTTGAGATGAATATTCAGATTAGAATGTCAACGGAAATTCAAAAAATCAATAAATGAACTAGATATAAGCCGATAATGTGCAAGAAAAACGGATTCTTCTAACAAAGTACGAATAAAAACAGTTTCATTTCACACATCTCAAAAAATTTTTGCCCTATAACCAAGTTCGCACGATAGATTTCTGTTAATAGAATTGTAAGATATGAAGCGTATTTTTTTGTGTATTACGTGTATTTTCCGAAACGGCGGAACGACCGTACCGAATTACTGCGGGTACTGCATACACCAGTCATCGGTTCGACACGTCGCGATGCCATAAAATCTTTGGTTCGCACTTTGCGAGGGTGGTGCGGATTAATGAAAATAATTTCATGAACTGTCTAGGTTGTTTATTGATTTTACATCAGATGAATACTGGAAGGAAGAGGGTATTGAATTAGCTACTTGGATTGCACACAAATAATTTTTCTGATGCTATATATGTAAATAATCTACAAGGTGTTCTAATTAAAACTTGACCCCCATCTTCAACTTAGAAACAGACATGTGTTGAAAAATTTAGAAATACGTCAAATCCAATGTGAATCGCTACTTTCGCACAGGCATCGCTCTGAGAGCGCCTTAAGGATTTTTGTGTAGTGCTTGTGTTTTGTCCTTGAAAAAATAGGACACACACCCGAAACTTCACTTCCTTGGAACAACTATTCCAAGATTTTTTAAAGTATCATTTTCTTTCGTCTTTCCTATTGAAGAGCGTAGAAATCAAAAGGCGTATAGTTTCGAAGCAGGTAATTTTTTATGTATGAGAACGACAAAACGTAGACCAATTGGAATATTCTCTTTGAAACCATTATTGGAAATTTTGGGAAAAAAACACTTTGATTTTCACCTCTCCATCTTTATATAAAAATTGTGGAAAACTTCCGAATGAAGAAAGAATGTGATTAAGTTCGAAATCAACTCTTTATACATTAAAGTGTAATCATAGAAGTTACTTTCAAACTGGAAAAAAGACTCCCTCTAAATTATTACTTTCATATAAACACTGAGTAACACTTAAATATAACTTTCGTAACAACTACTAAGCATTGAATTATACAAAAATCACTTTTTTTCTTAGCAAAATATAAATTTTCATTTTCGTGTAATTCAATTTTCTTTATGAAAGTAGATGTTTCGAGAGGGCTTTTTTCCAGATTGTAACTGAAAGTATACACACATTTTTGTAAAAAGTTTATTTTGAAAATAAATGATCTTTTCCTTTTTTGAAAGTTTTCCATCATTCTTTGTATGAAGATGAATCCATAAAAGTTTTAATTTTCAAAAATTGATCTCCCCTGAAAAATACCTCTATCAATCTGTCATTGGTAGTGGTAGTTTCAACGAATTGAACTTCATAAGATTTTTTTACCAGAACTGGATGATTGTGTCCACTAAAGTTTTGGTGTCTGATATAATTTCTTTCAAGAACTCTTTCCAATGAAAGAGTTCTTGAACAATAAAGTTCGAGGTGTTCTGAGTTGGACCTCAAAACGATGAGCAGTCACAGTGTGTCGCATATTTGTACTGCTCTTGGTGAAATGAAATGTGCCAAGTCACTTGAACACCCCCCGTGAAAGTATCTACAAAAGAGAGACAAATCTCCAACTTTTCTTCGATGTTCCAGGCTATTAAGGTTGCATATGATTTTCGTGTCTCCAATCAGGCGGATGGCCCCTTTCTGGATGGGATCCAGCAGCTTCAGAGCATGCTTAGGGGCGGGGCTCCTTACATGAGAATAATACTCCAAAGAAAGTCTGATGTGAGCTTTATAAAGCGTCAAAAGTTTCTGAGGTGTCTACAGTTTTCTAGTTCGAAACAATGTTCCAAGCTTTTGAGAAGTAGCCTTTGCAATTCCAGTGACATTATTGTCCCAAGATGTATTGGTGTCTATTTTATCGCCCAACAAAAGTATCGAAGCAGTAATGGGAATTGTCTATCCTGACATTTTCATATCTGGTTCGGAGACGTTTATGTTTTTGGAAAAAACCGATGCCTGTGTTTTCGTGGCATTGAATTGAACCTGGTTACTTTCACCCCAATTCGAAATCACCCCTAGATTTTCATTAACTATTTTTGCAAAAAAACTGTAATGGCGTATTTTGTTCACGTTCTCAATAGTAAAAAACAATTCCTAAGAGTTTTTTCGATATATTCAGTTTCTAGTTTCAATTTGTCTGCTGTTGCCGAAAAGTTTCATTATCCATTATAAAGTCCATTCACCAAATTTCACAAACCATCAAATATTTCCCGACGAATTACTGACGTGAAAAAAATATTGAAATATTTTTATAGAACTCTATGAAGCGGATGAAGAAGATATTTGTACTGATTTAAGAGTCATCAATGAAATTATATCTTTTCTATAATCATCTATGTTGCCTGTACGATCGAAATGACAAAAAAAAATCCAATGAACTATTGCGCACAGATTTTTGAGAGGAACAAATAATTTGTGATGCAAGGAACAAAAAAGGTCGTATACATTTTTTGTTACTCGAAATTTTTGAATTAAAATAAATCAATTTTTGCCATATCTTTTCATCATCATTGAAGTAACTTTCTGATACAAGCTGGAAGAAAAGAAGGCTCTCTCTAAGGAACTACTTTCATAGAAACATGGAATTACACCAGAAAATAACTTTATTTGAGCATTGAATTATACAAAAATCACTTTTTCCGTCTTTAAATTATAAAAGTAGTTTTTTTCCGTGTAATTCAATGTTTATATGAAAATGAATATTCATGTGTAGGAATAACCGGATAGGAATAACACTGAACTGTCTAGGCTGCCCCGGTGTTACTGTAACTCTCATGATACCATAAAATAAACGGGCTCAAGACCTCCTCACTTTATTTTAGCCTCACCGGTGACGACTGATGATGTGGACCCAAAAAAACACCTGAAACGTATCGAATAATTACATTGATGATGAATGAATAGTTCCAAAACGTTACTTTCTTTGATAAATATTTTATGTATCGTTTAATGTATTTTCACACATTCAGAAAATGAGAATATGTGACAGACAATAAGAGTTTTTATAAAATAATCTCAATCATGATTAGGCTACATATCTTTTTCACCACACTTGAAGAAGAAATGGAAATTGTCTAAGGTCTACTTTGATTTGTTCTTTAAGACAAAAAAACAAAAAATTTCCTTACATGCAGTCGAACTGCTTTGTCAGTCAGACTCAGGCACACTGCTGTTGGGTCGAATATTTCCTGCACTGATGAGAAGTTATACCTCGAAACCGGTTTCGATTGATTTTGGGCATGGTTCTACTGCCGGATGAACGAGAAACATCTATAAGACTAACCTATGTGTCAGAGGTTAGTCTTACGGATGTCAGAAATTATTAAATTATTCCTGGATGTTTTAGCTGGGAAAGTTATTGGCATTCAACAGACCCCACTGTATAGGTACGTTGGTAGAGTTAAATGATTCAAGATTCCATTTCGAAATATTTATGTCCTTATACAAAATATCTTAGTTGTCTGGACCAATAGAAGACTTAAAAGTCAATAACAAAGTAGGGTAACTCAGCAAAACTATTTCTTGAAACTAAATATGAGTTCCTAGTGAAATCTGTGCCTGAAATTTGAAGAAAATTGAATTGATATTCTATCGAATTTCATTTGAAATCGACATTTTTATCGATACACCTTTGCATTGATAACAATCACAAGAATCTGCTTTCTCGTACATGTAATCCAGTGAATGAGATCGGAGTAAATCTACACGATATGTTTGGAATTTTGATACTCGAAGGTATTCACTAATCGTTTATCATGTAATATGCTTTCAAACCAAAGTAAATTATTTACGCAGTCATTGTATTAGTGTTACTAATAGATCCAATTATAGACCTCTTCACAAACAAGATGGCCGATGTTGTAGAAAACAAGAATTAATGCTGATTAAGTGACATGTGTGTGTAGCAGAAAAGTAAAATTATGCGTACTCTGACGCGATACATTATTCATTGAATGCTATATATTACAATTATCCGCTATTATAAAAATCAGTGTATAGTAATTATACAGTCGTTTAATATGGATAATTAGAAATGGCTGGCCAATATATGTTCAGTTGTAGGAAATGCTGGATACGAATTGGGCGGAGTGGAACTAATCGTGTCGCAGACTTTTTATCTGTCGACAATAAGTTTTGCATCGCTGATTATAACCTTTTCGATTTGTTAGTTTTTCTGATGTATACCAATTTCATTTTGAATATATTTATAATTTTTAGTTTTGTCTGTCGTAGATTGAGAAATTGTTAAAATAATATAAATTATCAAATCAGTACAATATCAAATACCCAATAGTATTTTGAAATATTATAGATATCATTAGTGGTGGTACATTATTATATAGTGACTCTTCTAATTAATGTATTATTGAAATAAACGAAGGATTTTTGTCTTTAAACTGATTTGATAAATCATTATTATTTCAGAGACCGTCTGAAGTGAAGAAAATAGGATCATGAAAAATCAATCAGTTCGAATCGTGTACGAGATTTACGATTTGAAAATTTGTATATTTAAAAAATGAGCTGGTACACTTATAAAATTGGTATACGCTATTTATAGCGATTTCTCACAGTAATTTCTCATGATACAAAAATTTGATAAACTATTGAATATCATGATTATTGAACATTAAGATTATCAGAAACCCAAAGTTGAATGACGTTATTTCAAGCCCATTTTGAAGACTTTTTTCAGAAATGTATAGAAACTAATTATTTCGATCTTTATGAGACGATCTCTTGAGATGATACATATGATTTTTGTTCAGGATTGAAATGATCTGGTCAAACAATGTTATATACTTATGAAAAATGAATCATGAGTGTATAACATAATATTCCATAATTCTTTCAAGCTGATTAAAATACATTTTCAGAAACTGAATGTTTTGTTTCCGTATTATCACAAGTGAATATTTGAAGATGAAAGTTATTAATAGTTTAAAATAACGTTATTTCAAGGCCATATGAAACACTAATCATTTTGATATCTTATATAAAACCTCTTAAATATTATATAAGGTGTTATATATTGTATATTGTGTTTACGATCGTCATCTGAAAGATGTTTGTCATGTAACGTTATATGTACATTATTTTCTATCGTTTAAATATTTAATAACACAAAATGCATGTCAAGCACATCTCACATGAGACTATTTTCTGTGAGTTAGTAAAAATACGTATTTTTAAATTCACTTTCATTATAATAATAAAAGAAATAGAACGAAATTGTGACGACGATTAAAACTGTTTCAATCTTCCTCTTTGAAGATGATCACTTGGTGATCGAAACACGTGTCGAGGTGTTAAAAATAACGATTTGGTGTTGGGAACAAACTCCAGTAATATTCATTACTACACCAAAGGTTCCAAAGGTTCCAGTGCATCATAAGTTAATTTGTTTTGCCTGATTCGTGCGAGATATCGTACGTTAAGGGTTAAGACCTCATTATTCCTCAGCTCACACAAGATACAAAATTTAGTGGTCGTCAATTATATGGAGACGATCCATTTCAGTCTATTTTTTACTTCAGACGGCCTATGAACTGAACCACTGAGCATATGAGTATATTACAATTGAAATTATCAATTCAATATTTTATCTCAGTGTATTTCGTAGATATCAACTTCACAACAGTGTTTTGTCGACATTGTAATTCATCTTTGGTAACATAAAAATTTTGAGGAATGAAAATTTCAAATTTGACATATTGTTTTGTCAGAGACTGAATCTCACCAATATATACTAAATTACATATTACTCTGTTAACCGACACAAAACTGGTTCAACAATTCGTGAATGGGATATATTTTTTTAATTTCAACACTTTGTATTGCTTCTGATAGTGTAGACCGATAAATCAGCAACCATACATATATAATTTGATCAGCCAGAAGTAATGTTTTGGAAAGTGGATCGCCATAAACTCTCATGATTGTAACTGGAAAGGAGTCCATTTGTTTTGACTACCTGAATTACGACGCAATTATTCTTAGCCGAAGAATTTTTGTTGGCATGACTTTTAATGTTATGAACGCGAGAGTTTAGTTACGAAAAGTATCTTTCAGACAGCTCGACGACTCTAAAATCGAATCAAGTTTCATGCTGCCTGTCATAGGCACCGCTCTCAGATTCACATTGGATTTGAATCGCTGGTGATTAAATACATTTGGAAAAATGCTCTCACGAAGTTTATTCCACATAAACGCAGTTTACCAGCTTAAAGAGTTCTTAAACAATGAAGTTTGAGGTGTACCGATTTGAACCTCAAAATTATGAGCAGCTCTACAACGGCATCGTCGTCGCGTGAAAGTTACTTGAACACTTTCCGTGAAACTATCTATAGAAGAGAGGCAAATCTCCAACTTTTCTTTGATGTTTCAGGCTATCAAGGTTGCACGTGATGTTCGCGGCTTCAATCAGGCGGTTGGCTCTCATCTGGATGGAATCCAATAACTTCAGGGTATGTTTGGGGCAGAGCTCCATACATAAGAACAAAACTCCACAAAGAAGGTGTGATCTGATTGAAAGTTGCAGAGGTGTGTACAGGTTTCTGGTTCGGAACAGTATTCCAAGCTTTTGAGAAGCAGCCTTGGCAATTCCAGCGACATGATTTTGCCAAGACATATTGGTGTCCATTTTAACCCCCAACAAACTTATCGAAATAGAAGGCGAAATTGTCTGACCCGATATTATTATATCCGGTTCGGATACATTTATCTTCTTGGACCTAGGCATCGGATAACCGATGCCTGTGTTTTTGTAGCATTGAATAGGACCTGATCACTTTCACTCCAGTTCGAAACCACTTCTAGATCCTCATTAAAATATGCAACCTCCTGCTGCCGGTGAAGATGTGCTCAGTAGCCGATGCCCTGGAATCCAAATGAACTTACGAGACAAGTGTGCTGTCAACAAAGCAATATACGGGATTGTTGGTTTTTTCCAAAAAGTCGTTGATATACAATAAAAAGAGGGCTGAGGACTATATGGATCCCTGGGGAACACCAGCGTTGATGTTGAAAGTATTCGAGATATATCCATCGATGGCCACTTGCAGGGAGCGTTCTATCAGGAAGCTGAAGAGCCATACACAAAAATGATCCGACAAACTATAGCATCGAAGTTTGGCCAGCAAACCCTCATGCCACACACGGTCAAGCCTTAGAAATATCAAGCTCTTGAGTCTTCATGTTTGTCAATTGCGTTGTTCCAAATATGAGTAACATACGATAGAACGTTGTCTGTTAATCTTTGTTTCCGAAAGCCATATTGATGATTGCTCAAGATGAAGCCTTCCAATTATCTGAGGATATGGTGGTTTACGACTTTCTATATTATTTTTGATATAATTGATAGCAAAGCGACTGGATTAGAGTTATTTAGAAGATTTTTCTTGCCATTTTTGGGAAAAGGCTAAACGTGAGTAATATTCCAGCAAGAAGGAAAAATCCCTTTCTTGTAAGACAGGTTGAAAAGTCTGCAAAATACTGGTGCGAGTACATTTGCGCAATTTTTAAGTACGATGACGGGCACTTCATCAGGGCCAGACGCCTTGTTGATAATGAGCTGTTTCAAAATTCGCCTGACTAGACGCTGTCGAAAAAATAAAATCCGGCATTGTGGATTCTAGTTTGGGAATAGTGGGTGGTCCTTTCCCAGAAAATCTACTGTGGAATGGGAGGCAAATTGTTCAGCTGAAAAATTTGCTGTTTCTATGGCTGTTGTTGTAATTGAATCTTTCGCTTGTGTAAGTGGTGGAATTGTGGATTGTTTAAAGTTCTGATCAATAGCTTTAGTTACCGACCAGAAGTATCTAGATCCGTCGGGATTGGCAAGCAGTAATGTTTTCCCGAGCCAGAAATTTTGTATTGGGTAGCAATCTGGAATTCTGATTGGGAATTTGGATATATTTGTTGTAAAGTTCACCAGTAGCAGAATGAAAATGTCATAAGAGACTGTAAGAAAGATCCTGAAAATATATAAATTTCATCGCAATAAAATATAGATACTTCAAGAGCAGTATCAAGATTCTGAATAGAAGAATACTGTTGACTATTTCTCGTTATTTTCTCAACGCAATAAAGAAAATACAATCTTCAAAAGTGACAATTTTCATTAACTATTTTTCAAGTTCAAACCACGTATATGATCAAAATATATAAATTTATACGTATTGTATGAAACAATTTTGTGAAAAATTTCACTATAAATTACTATCAATACAATTTTGCGACAGGACGTTGATAATTAGAATTCCATCAACCAGGACTATCTATCTCACCACAAAATAAGAGTATCATAAACTGATGCATTAAATAAGGGGATAGATTTGCTATTTTATTTTTTCTATTTGAATTGGGTTCATTGATATGGTAACCAATGAACTACATAGGTTGAAAACAAGTGCATTTCGGAAAATATCAAGAAAAACCAAGATAAAAATATAATGAAATTTGAAACTAATAACATTGAAAGACGACTTGTTTTCATTGAAAAATTTCAGTTTACTCTTTTTATTTGTCATTGTACTCGGGTCTCTTTTTTCACTCATTTGCGAGAGTGAATCAAAACCGTCCATAAGTACCGCCCCATAATTGCGTACCGTTTCTGGTTGCTTTCTATTATTTGTTCTCATTTATTTTTTTGGCACTGTAAGATAAGTTCGCATTATACAGTGCATTTTTTTAATGTCCCCCCTTTCATTTTTTGAACGCGTCAACTCAAAAAATTGAAATTTGGGATAATGAAATTAATGCATGAATACTTTATTCAATAATAATAATAGTAATAATATAATATATTACAGGGTATGCTTTAGATTGTTTAGCAATATAAAAACAAAAAATGCAACAACGTCAGATAGATTGTACGAACATTAAAAAGAAAAACCATCAGTATGCAGTAGGAATAAAAACATCTTAATATAAAACGAAGTTAACAGTAATCCAGATATTCCTGAATTGAATATGGTTCCAAGTCTATAAGGAAATCTTTTACATATTTTTTTAATTTGTGAAGGTTCTCACAGGATTTAATATTTTGTGGTAATTTATTGAAAAACTTGATTGATGCATATGACGGATGCTTTTCTGTTCGTGTTAATAATAATAATAGTATGCTTTATTATCATAAGACATAATTTTGTAGACAAAGCTTGGGTAGAAAATACTTTAAAAAAATGCAATACATACCAAATAAGATAAAAAATATGCTATTGTTAAAATATTCATCCAAAGTATAATAGAGTCTATCAGATAGAAATTGTTTAACTGACTTCCCGAATTGGAAGTCATTTATATTGGCAGATCTTATGTCCATACGCAAATGATTGTATATTTTCCCACCGTTATAAAATATGGAGTCTCTGGTAATGTTTTTAGTTGGCACACTGAGTTTCAGAGTGTGTCTGCTATTTGGGGTGTTATAATGGGAGGAGGATGCAGCAAAATTTAATATATGCTTATTTATTAAACACACAGATTCCAGTATAAATAATGCAGTTACCGTTAGAATATTATGTCTTTTGAAGAAGGTTCTACAGGAGTCTCTTGGTTTATGGTTTCCTATATACCTTATTGCCCTTTTATGTAAAATTACTAGACTTTTGAATAAATTTGGACTGCATGCTCCCCAAAACGGTATTGCATAGCGTAAGTGAGAATTTATGAATTCATAGTACGCTACCTTTGCAGTGCTGAACCCCAATTCTTTATAAACCACTCTAACCACATAACATCCAGAGGAGACTTTTCTAGTGAGTTGTTCAACACAATCCACAAATTCTAAATTCTGGTCAATGAACACTCCTAGAAAATTAGTGTTATTTTTAGATTACAGTGATCTGTCTTCAAAAAAAAGTTCGTTGATTGAGCTCTAAATGATAATAAATTTGTTTTAGTTAAGTTAAAATATAAAATGTTTGAATCACACCAATCTTTAACTTTTCAAGTCGGCAGAGATTATTTTGTGCAACTCACAAGAGTGTTTTTATTATTCCAAAGTATGGTAGTGTCATCTGCAAATAAGGTGAACTTCCCAGAAATATTAAACTTGGTGAAGTCATTAATATATAATAAGAAAAGAATGGAACCTAACACAGAACCTTGTGGAACTCCAGAATTAATTTCCTTTTTTTTTGAAAGTTGAGTTGTTTTGACCATTTGCGTCCGTCCCATTAAGTAGGAATCGAACCATTTGTGAGTTACTCCTCTGCATCCATAACGTTGGAGCTTTCTCAGCAGTATTTTGTGATCCACGCAGCCTTTGATAGGTCACAAAATACTGCGGCAGTCTTTTCACCGTAATTTTATTATTCTGCAAGCGGAATTGATTTTCACTGATGATGTTATGCTTATTTATGAATCCAAGTAGTCATTTTTTAACTAGTTTTTCTCAATGATTGGTATGAGAGATATAGGGCGGAGATTAGATGGATCATCAGAATAGGGAGATATATATTTGCATTCCGCAACGGGTAAGTATGATTTGATCTTGCTTTCAAGAACTTATCTTTATGTTTGAATAAGTACATTACACATTGTAAATATTGACTAGACAACAAATATTTCGTAGATGAACAGAATATAGCTAATGCTTTTGCCGATTACTTCTCATTTGTATACATAAATTCTACCACTGAGCAATCCAGAATTTAAAAACTATAACATTGATCCAATATAATTCTCTTGAGAAGATATTAGAGAATCTATTAATTCCCTGAAGCCTAAAGCATACTTATGATTGGACAGTTTACCTCCATATTTTTTCAAAGCATAATCCAATATACTTGTGGTGCCTCTACAAATAATAATACCTCATCAGAAAAAATATATTTCTCAAAAAGTTCAGAACTGGAAGAATTTTAGCAATATATAAAGCAGGTAATACCAGCCAAATGAAAAACTACTGAGCCATTACTGTTTCATTTTTTCCAGCTGAAATTTTGGAAAGGACACTGTATAATAAAATGTATGAACGTGTTGAGTCACTTCTAATAGCGGATTTCTACCAAATGGACAAAACCACAATAAAACAGCAACTGTGTTGATTTTGACAAAACAAAAACTTGAGTTGCAAAAATAAGAAACATTTTGAATACTTTGTGTCACGAGCAACAGTTTTTGTCAACAGTGTCAACAATATTCATCTTTATGAGGACGACATAAGAATCATAATAAACAAGCTCAAAAATAAAAGAACTGAAGATATAAACGGTGTTAGCACCTTTGTTATCAAGCGCATCATACCATATATAATCGAACCATTAGCAGATATAATTAATGCATGTTTTAATGAAGGGTATTTCCCACAGGAGCTGAAAATTGGTAAAGTTATTCCTGTACACAAAAAAGGAAGTCAAAGTGAAATAAAAAATTTCAGGCAGATCTCAATCCTTCCATCCATATCAAAGGTGATTGAACAGGCAATATATAATCAATTAGTAGACTACTTGGAAATGAACAATATTCTCAGTCCAAATCAGTTTGGTTTCAGAAGAGGCATGTCTACTGCCCAGGCAATAAACACCCTAACAGATAACATAAAAATGGCTTTTGATAACAAAGATAAATATATAAGTGTTTTCACTGACCTTACTTCAGCTTTTGATTGTGTAAATCATCAAATTCTTTTGGAGAAATTAAATTTTTATGGAGTCAGAGGAGTTTGCTCTGATATAATAGCCTCATATTTAAAAGGAAGAAGCCAAGTAGTAGAACTGACAGATTCGCGGAGTGAAAAAATGAATTTAATCAGAGGGGTGCCTCAGGGTTCCATACTGGGCCCACTATTGTTCCTTATATATATTAACGATTTACCACATACCATGGGCCAAGTAAATATTAAAACAATAATGTATGCAGATGATGCAACGCTGAGTAAAACAGTTGATGAATTAAATTGCCCGCAACAAAGCCTGAATATAATCTTAGATAAAGCAAAATCTTGGTTTATACCAAACGAGTTAATATTGAACGAACAAAAAACAGAATATTTAACTTTTGAAATCAATAAATCGAATATAAACGAACAATCGGTGGTCAAGTTCTTGGGGGTAAATATAGATTCAAACTTAAGATGGTCAGAACATATAAATAATATGTGCAACAGACTAAGTAAGACAATTTATGCAATAAGAGTGATAAAAAAAGTTATAAACCAAAATGCAGCACTAATGACATATCATTCCCTTTTCCATTCAATTCTGAAATACGGGATTCTAAGCTGGAGTTCAGCATCTAAAACTCA
>WOGO01003035.1:0-14875 GCA_015342085.1 Leptinotarsa defecta | reverse complement strand
GCATGTAATTAACTCACCCTACCTTAATCTGACGCATTCGAGAATTTCTGATGATCAATTTTTTTTTACTAATCTGATCCTTCACTGGCGGCCTTATATATGGGGCTCATATTTGGAGGTACTTAACCGGGTACAAGGTATCCCCCTGTATATTAATCTGCCCCTTGGGCTCCCCTATTATAATTCAATGTAAGCTAATCGAAATCAATTTGAATATTCAGAATTATTTTTATATTTACAGGAACTAATGGACAAGGAGTAGGCACAAGTGCCATTAGTCAGTGGGCGGCTAACGTTGAAAATTTACCTCTATCTGAAGAAGAACGAAAAACTTTCGACTTGTTTTTGGACAATCTTTACCAACAGATGGACATGCAAGTCGGTGACTTTCTGAACAATGAAGGTGTAGCTCTTTATGTTCTCCAGAGTGCTTGCAATCATAGCTGCAAACCAAATGCTGAACCTAGGTTCATTCACAATAGCAACAGGCTATCTTTGGTGGCAACTGAAAACATTGAAGAAGGCGAAGAGATTTTCATTAGTTATTTAGATGAATGTATGTTACATAGATCAAGACATTCCCGAAGAAAGGAGCTGGCAAGAAATTATCTTTTTGTTTGCCAGTGTTCAAAATGTGAGGAGGAAGTTGATCAACCTGATGTCACAAGTGAAGAAGAAGAAGAAGACGAATCAATGAGCGATTAGTTATTTCCCAAGTGTAATAAAGTATATACATGATTGATAAATTTTGTGATTTTACTTTCACTTTTGATAATTTGTTTTTTGATTAAATTAGTAAAGGTGTTGGATATTTTCCAACATATTGATACAAATTATTTGTAAATAAATATTTACGTTATAATCTTTTTTGTACTGCAATTGGTGGTAAGACAGTTCTTTTCAAAAAAGTATTCATAAACAAAAGTCATTACTAATAGATGACTATGATATTAAACTATACACAGGAATGTTAATTTGAGAAAGATGTATTCATTGACTTTTGTTGACTGTGAAAAGGTAGTGTATGCCTGTCAGCCTCGTCACTGCAACCTCTCTTCAGTGTATTGAACCTATTTGAGATCCATGAAACGGAAAAGGCACTAATGTAAATTATTCATATAATTTGACTCAAGAAACATTGGTTCATGGTGGGAATATGAATCCTACCGGTGAGGATGATAGTGTTCCATGTAAGTGAAATTTTTACCTTTCATTTAGTATATTGTGTAGGAATCCTGTGAATGATATCTGATTCAATTCCATAACGAATGTTTGGAATGAAAACTGAGTATAGAAAAGTGTTTTTTGCATAATTCAGTGTCAATATAAAAGTATATTTTTCGGAAGAATTTTCTTTTGTGTAATTCAATGTTTATATGAAAGTAGCTGTTTCAGGAGGGCTTTTTCTTCCAGTTTGCGCCTGAAAGTAACTTCGTTACATGTTCTACTCATTTATGTACAGAGTTATTTCTAAAGTTGATTGCTTCCTTCCTTTCTTTGGAAGAAGCTTTCCAAATCTATTCTAAAAATATAATTATTTCAATTCCTATGACATCTGTTGAAGAAGTTGAGAAATAGAAATAATCAGCAAAGGAAGAGTTGTGTATAGATTTAAATTTTCATTTGTAGAGACGGAGATACATTTTGGCCACCTTAACGTTAAGATAAGTATTATATAAATTCTTAGCTTTCTTATAGGCAAAATTATTGAATACAAGTTACTGATGAATAGAACATTTTTCTTTGTGAAAAATACTTTTAATATATGCAGTAACTTATCGTGGTAAACTAAAAAGTTTGCCCTTTCTACACATGTATAAAGTTCCCCATTACAATTTCCATATTTTTCAGATCGTGTAAGGTGAAAATATCTAAATTACTGGACATATCGGTGTATTGAAGTGTTGGATTAGTGAGATTCTACTGTACTTATTACATTTGCGTTTGTATTATTATTACCGTTATAATGCATGAACAATTTCTATATTAAATACCTCGAAAAACAAGTAAGAAACAAGGTTTTTACTACTTTTGCAAAAAACCTGGGTGTCAGATATGAATTGAAAGGATGGACAGCACGAAAAAAATAATGCTGACTTGACCGCCCATTGCTAATGTGCTATTGTTTTGCTACAAACTCCTGGTGTTTAGAAACGTCTCACCCACAGGCACTAATTTTATTCAGACAGAATAAAAAAATATTTACAATTTATTTCAAATAATTTTCATTCAACTGCTGTGGGATTTAAATTTATCAATTTATTACTGTTCTCAGCTAAATCAGCAATGGAAACTCGTCCTCTCTGCCTTATAAATTTGGCAACTGTCTCCATTTCTTGCATAGATACATATATAAATTTTCCTCTATCATCTATGACACCTGTCAAAATATCATCTTTTTGAAGATCTTTTATTCTATCAATAGCTGCCTGAGTTTTTAATTTAAAATGTGCAGCCAAATCTTCAATGACGACCACTTTGTTTGATTTGATAAAGTTAACAAATTCTTGAAGCAGGTTTTGCATATCTCCTGCATCTCCTTCTTCACATCCTTCTTCCTCCACAGAGAAAGCTTCTTTCATTTTCAGATATTCCTCATGTTCACGCCTTTCCTCTTCTTCTTTAGCTCTTTTCTGCTCCTCTTCAATTCTTTTTTCTTCAGCTTTCTCCCTCTCTTCAGCTTTTTTTCTTTCATCTTCAGCTAATTCTGCTTTCCTTTTTTTCTCTGCACGTAAAAGTCCCTCTGCTTCCCTGGCAGCCTTCTTTTCAGCTTTTGCTTCTAATTTGGCTCGTTTTTTGGCCCCTACCTTACCATCAGGCAGCTCAATTTCGTCATTGGCTTCATTTTCATCTTCTGATTCCTGAATATCTTCTTGTGCCACTAAAAATAATATGAGAAATTATTTTTTGGGAAATTTGGACTTCCATCTAAAAAAAGTAAAAGATTTGAAATCTATGAGAAAAAAATAGTGAAATATTGAAAATACTAAAAATACCTGGACGGAAATATTGGGATATGTTAATTGTAAAAAGAAATATCAAAAATTTATAATGGGTATAAACAAAGAGAACAAATTATTGTACCCTTCTTCAAACCATAAAAATAAAAAAAAGAGAAAAGACTAAAAGTTTTAAGTAGAAGTGACATTTGTGGTCCTTCAATTCAAATCAAAATATACTTTCTCACTATAATAGGCCCTCACAACAAGAAATTCTTCAACCTTATTTCTAAACCTCTTCATTCTCTATTCACCTCAAGTTGATGATCGAAGATAATTAAATAACCTCTTACTCTTGAAGATAATCCAATTTCAAGTAAGTGTTATTGTAGGTGTGATGTAGGTATGATGAGAGTCTTGCCTCGAGCATTATGAAATGGTTCTTTAGGAACTCTGGGATTTCAACCCTGCCATACCCTTATATATCTAAACTGGTCATATATTTTTAAAAAAAGAACAAATTATCCACTACTGTGAAACTAGAAATGAGAACACAATTTATTAGCCATTTTCAAGTATGACTCTGTCAAACATTAGATACATATAAACAAAATATTATGATGGATATCTGAAATAATTTAAATGAATTAAATAAGTGATCTATATGCATTTTTTGTTCATAATGCATTCAATTCTCTGGAAGAGTATTTGGTAGCATGATGATTTTGATATAAAGAATTTTATAGTGTTTCTAACATTCCAAATGTTTAAAATAATTTTTTTTCCTTTATGATATAATTATTTCACTATGACAATTTTATAAGTATGTGAGAGTTCAGATTTTATTTATTGTTTTTTTTTTTAATTGGGTAGTGCTAGCTTTACAATGATGCTGTCAGCACTAAATCCAAATTTTTTCACTTTTTTGGAAAATATGAATGAGCAATAATGAACTGTTTGAATGTAATGAAGCTGTTTAAATAATCCTTTCAATTTGGTTCGAACCCTGTAAAATTCATCATAATAAATGAGTACAAGAAATGTGACCTGAACATACGTCTAAATTGAAAAAAAGGATAATGTTATCATACCATTGGCTCTCAATCTAACACCTCTGTTTCGAGCCATCTGGGCCCTTCTAGGAGCCCCATCTCTAACCCTTTGTGGTCCAGGTCTAGCCCTTGGTGGTACTAAAATCAAACTCATTTATAAAAGTTGACCATATGGGCAAAAATATTTACCTTCAGCAACTTTATTTTTCTTTAAATATATTGTCAAGCCTATAATGAGGACAAATATTACTGACGCTAAAGCTACTAAGAGAGGTAAATCCATCGTCCCAAAAAATTTGAATTATCTCAAAGGATATGCCAATGTATCTATTTCGTATTTATTTATGAATAACCATTATTATTATTATTATTATACATTATAACAATAATAACCTCAAAATAAGATGTCATTAATATTCAGTGTTGCCAGAAATCACTTCTGAGAAGTATGACATTAGACTGCGTTTTTTTTGCTACGATACCACTACCCTCAGAGTAATATTTATTACTCTGAGCCACTACCGGAATGACAATTCCTATTGCGTTGATTACCCCCACGGGGCGTTTCCTAAGCGATCTTGCAGCATTTCCAATGAATCGACTACTATATTACGACTGAGAATGTCATAGACGGTATTTTGCATGGCCTCTAATATTAGAGTGCTAAAAATTTAGACTTTGATGAGCACACACAGTAAAGATTATGTTCCTTGATTATGATGCAAAAAACTATAATTTTTGGTGTAATAGATGTATCTAAATACTACTTTGGGTGAGTGTTAATTTTTATAACCATTGAATATCTATTTTTTCCCAGATTTTTATTCGAACGAGATGTTGATACAAAAGAAGTTTCGTTATATTGTATTTCACAGTCAAAATTCGAACTTGTGGAAGTTTTAACCATCATCTGTAGTGCATATCTGATTAAGGTCCAGTGGTGTGGCTACAAGCGATGTCATAATTACTGAAAATTCTCTCGAATATGCCATGAAAACACGAATTTTTGGAAACGAAACCCAAACAAATTCTTTTGTATAACTGTGAAGGTGAGCTTACATCGTCTGAAATATATTAAAAATAAATACTTTCAGCACATCTTGACGTGGTTTTTTGGCCCGATGAGTTATCGCTTTTAAACGACTGTTGTCTTGAGAATATTATTCAATGTATTCAGTAAAATCGCAGTGAAAAATTTTTCCTGTTTGAAAAAATAAGTCCAAAATAACTAAATAATACTTCTCTTTTCAATACATTTCATCTCTAATATTATGTTACCTGCCAAATTAAAGTTAGTTTATGAGAAAACTTATGATCAATTTCGTAAAATTTATTACATTATACTACTTTATTTTGATTACAAAAAATGTATTTTGGACAAACAATTTTTCTTGAGTAAAGAGCATTGAAGGACATATTGATGCCAAAATCCAGCGATTTTGGCGAAATAAAAAGGCATTTGAAATTTTCGCCATTTTGAATTTTTATTTGCTTATATCATTCGGAAACGGCCGAAACGGCAAATAAAAAACTGTTTTTTGAACAACTGTCAAACAAACTTGACATTTCTGTGTAGTAACTATAGAAACTGTTTGTTGGCACGCCGCGCATTTGACTGTGCTCGTAGTTGCTTCAATTCCAAGTTATTACTTTCAAGAAGATATGGATGTTGGAAGTAATTGTTCAAACTCGAGTATCAATTATTATTCCAATAAATGAAATTGTTTTATGATGAATAATCAATTAATAATTGACTCTGTTGAAAATAAATCCTTTGAAAAGTAATATTTCATGTTGACTTTTCTTGATGTGTTTATGTGAAAACACTTCCAAAATACAAATTATGAAATTATATAACAACAATAAAAATCAATTGGCGCTGCGGGGCGACTTTATTGATTCCATTGGCGCATTCGCTTTTTCAGCTGCAGGAAAAACCAGCAGCACCACATCATCTGAAGATCTTGATCTGCCAATGACCTCTTATAAAACAAAATGTAGAGTGTCTCCAGAGGTTCCAATAAATTCAATACATCACCAGAAAACTTCGTGACACGACTATCGTCAATTTTAAACAAGTTGTTTCGTCTTTGACCAAGGCGTAATAATGACCAAATTCAACGCTAGAACCACAGTGAACAATGACTGCATGAATACTATATTTGTGGTCAGCTAGATTGAAGTGTTCATCTATTTCGAACCTCCGTAAGAGTTTGGTGCTTACGTCAGAAGTTGAGTCATGTTTGAAGATCATCAGTGTTATTATTAGATTGAATAGTGCCTCGTCTATACTTGTTTCCTTAATAACAGTCACTTAGTTTGGCGTAGATGATTTAACAATAAGCTTTGCACAGACTGGTTATTAGTCAGACTGGTTATTAGTCATATTAGGAAATGCTAGTTGATAGTTAATTTTCACTGAGGTGCTGATTACAACTCAAGTGATGCAGCTTGACGATGATTTTGAGTGATTTTTTTTCAGATTATGATCGTAAATTGAAGATCCCAACAAAAAACGCGTGACAAATTTTGATTCTAGCACCATCTATCAACATGTGTACAAGGTTGGGGCAGCCTCATTTCTCGCATCGAGAGTTTTTGATTAAACAAAAGCGAAACAAAAAACACTAGAGTTTCCATGCATCTTTATATTGTCAATGTTAATCTTTGGGGTAATTCAAGGACGGTTTTTAATAGTTACACAACTGGTTATTCAGAATGGAACCGCGCATAACTACCTAAGGTTCAACTTTGTTCTGTGCTTCACTGTTCTAGAACTATTTCGATGATAAATCTGAATATGCCTTGCATTTTTTTGGTATAAATAATTCTACTACTTCTTTTTTTCCTTTCTATAACATTCAAATTAAAAAAACAATAACGTCATGAATATGAACTTCTGAATATAAGAATCTACTGCACTCGGAACAGTTTTTAAATCATGGAAATACGAATATTCATCATTATCTCTTTCATGACTAGTAGACATTTTAACACATTCGCTAAAAAACTCAAGTAGTGAGAATGATCATTTGCATTTTACTGCTCCCCAATAGGAATTTAATGCTCTTGAAAAGACGGCTTAACGTATAATGTATGGTTTCTCCCCTTCCCAGAGAATCATTTTCTGAAATCAATGCCCAACACTGTCTACAAATTGCGCATGCTCGAGTTAATAAACAGAAATGGCATCCCTAACAAATACACTTTTCCCGCTTTTCTCTACCAGTTTTTATCAACTTGGCCTAACTTGAAATTCAGTATATATTTGTGATGGATAAGTTGGATCGATTTATCAAACTCGCAAAGGCTGGTGAAGGTACTTACGGTGTAGTCTACAAAGCTAAGAACAAGCTAACGGGAAAGAATGTGGCTCTCAAGAGAATTAAATTGGAGAAGTGAGTGAAAATTGATTTGTTTCTTTTCTAATCTTTCGAAACGCATTTCATTAACAGTTGCTGGAATGTTTTTGAGGAATGAACCATCTTCCTAACATACATATACTGAGCGGGATTTTTCGCTGAATTTTGTGGGTGATCTACGTTATTTGAATGTAGCACCACATGATTCAGCTTATGATCCTACTCGCGATCATCACTAACTGCTAGGTAAGAAACTGACTTTGTATCATTTCATCATCACCCATTGAAATACGAACAGTAACATCCTTACATCAATCATGTGTGTTCTCTAAGGGTAGTGTAATGACCCAGTCTCAAGATATAAGTCATAAGAAATCTAAGCAGTTGGCAACATGCATACACCAGTATAGATATTATTTTATAAATATTCCAATACCTATGAACTTATACAAGTTGTAGAGTTTTTATGGTAACAGATGATAAATATAAATTATTGGGAATTGGGACTTTCGAAATTAGACTTGAGAGTGGTGCATGAGTACACGTTCATTCTTCTATATTCTTCATGATATTGGTTTAAGATTTGGTAGGAATCTTTTCTGGTATGAGCTACATAGCTACATTAATGAAATATTTTTATTTGATGCTTATATAAGCAACTGTGCCTTATAACAACGCTGTGAAGAACCTGTTTTATCAATGTTTGCCTTGTTTTAACTCGAGTGAAACCATCCTGAAATTTCACTCATATCAAAACACTGTTGATAGTGCTAACATACAGCATACAGTTACCGTCCATGTTTATTTTTGTAATTGTTTCCAAACCTAAAAAGCATTTTCAATGAACTTTTTTTCTAAAGTACTCACTCACTAGTAGCGCTAGTAGTTCGGTAGGAACAAACACTACCTAATCCTCATATGAACATATGGTAAAGTACAATAAAAAAAGAATGTTTTTAACAGAAGAAAATGTTCCTGGAGCAAAACTAAAATTTGCAACTTCAAAGGATAACAATGTTGTAACATTAAAAAGTTGGCTTGCATGCCGTAATTTAAAAATAACTGGATAAAAAAAAGTGAATTAATAGACTGGTTATTATACAGACTCTAATAAGAGAGTAGCGGTAGATTCAAACTGTAGTAAAAGAAATTTAAAATAAATATGAATTTCAGATTTATTTCCGAGTGCATCAAATATAGATGGTAAGGAAATAAATTTAATTAAATATAATAAATGAATATAATTCAATAAATGATTTAGGTTATATCTCATTCTAATCAATGGTAATTAACTATGAAAAATTTACTATTCATTTCATGTTTAGAGCATACATATTAATATTTATTTATTTTTTGCACTGTTAAATCCACTCTCCTCGAAGCATGTTTCCATTTCTTACATCTAACCTCATTAATATGAGGTTTTATAAATGGTATAAAAAACACGTTTTCTTCCGGATATCGATTATCCAACGTACAATTCGCAAAACAGCAATGCTTTGTTGGCATTATACTAGCACAAAATAATTTTCTATATCAGATTTATATTTTTAAATAATAAATTAATATTACGTAAATAACACTGTTTTACATGTGAGTAGTTTATGTTTGTCCCTACTACTAGTGCTGCTTCTCGTAACTTCAAAACAAAATTATGAAGTGTATATTCAAGTTGAACTACAAGGAGCCTACAATCAATTTATATAAACCAAAAAAACTAATAGATTTGTCATCCTCACATAAATTCAAATTATGTACCTTCATTAATTTGGTCAAAAATAAGCTCAACATCCAAATCTAACTTTCAAAATCAGTGGTGACCAACACAATCATTTGACAAGATATTTAGACAATCGAAAATTAATGGAAATGAAAACAAATATTGGGCAAAATTCGATTTATTATAAAGGTATGAGATAACAAATGCATTAAAAAAATTAATATATAAAAATTCCTAATTGATTCGAAAAAAAATGTATTTCTTAAAAACTGTATATATGTATACAGCTGCTGGACTGAGTCGTGGTCGGTGGGAACCCCTCCCTTAAGATGTGCTGTGGATGTGTAGAAATCTGTTATCAGTCTGTTGGATTATTCGAGCCGTAAACAGCCAAATTCAGGACCGTATTCAGTTAGTGACTGACCCAAAATTTACGCAGATACGATTTCTCCCATCGGCCACGACTCAGTCCGATAGCTGTACATGTGTATGTACATATGTGTTATATATGTGTATGCATAGATATACTCTCTGATGTGTGTATTTAAGTGTATGTTGATGATCATCTTCAATCATCTATTTTTTTCCAAGTTTCAGTTCTTATTCAACTTTATTTTTGTGGTCTGTTTGTACTTTTTATGTTATAATTTTGAATTATTGTTTTTTCCCGAACGAAGCAACTACGGACATATGTTCTTGGTATTTTTTTGTTTAACGACCTAACGAATCACCCTCAGAAGTTTTGTACCACACTGTATTTTATCATCATGAACATTGTATGTTTCTTGGGAAAAATAAATAGTTACTATGAGGTGTTCTCTAACAAACTAGATGAATTTCAAGCTAGTACTATTTTTCTTGTCTATTTTTTATAATTCAAGTTAGATTTCACCATCTCATTCCTTTTGCAAATGGATAAAACTGATACGGAATGTTAGTACTCTATGAATATTTCATAAAAAAATATGTAACTACTATTTATTCCAATACAAAGTTAAATGTTCCTTCAGGCTTAAGATTCTGTACAGTATGAGAAAGGTAAAGCACATATTTTTGTTCTCATTTTGAAAATGATGGTAAAAAAATTGAAACATTAATATGTTTTCATTTATATGAGATAAGTGCATAATAATAGTAACGAAATATAAATTACCAAACATTCTTTTAAAACAGACCTTGGAATACCCATTTGGAATTTTGAAACTTTGTCAATGAAATTCTGTTACTTATAGTAATGCACAACTTTGCCCTATTTCAACTAGGTACCTCTATATTTCTTTTATTTTCCGAGATCCTAAAAGTCCAATAACAATTTTTAGCATATTTCACCAACCAAGTTAGCGTCATCAGCAGATTAACTATGCTATAGTACAATTCCATAATAGTAGGCACTAAATTTTTGTCAGAAATATTATTGCATTGAAACAAAAACAATGGTGTCAAGGTTGTGATTCCATATTCAGGGTGTTTCCTGTTTATTAGAAGAAGTGTGGCTACTTGTAAGAGACAACATGTGGTTCATGCACAACAGGGCTCCAGCTAGTCAGCATCTTGACATCATCTACCCTAATTGCTGGATTGAACGTGCAGGATCTCAAAATTGGCCAGCTCGTAGTACCGATATAAATCTTTTGGAGTTTTCTGAAAGCTCATTTACTTTAAGGTCGAAATTGTTCATTATTAACTTTTGATTTTTATTTTATGTTGTCCATGGATAGTTTCTAGAAGTGATTTTTTTTTCTCGGAAATGAAGCTTCATATGAAGAAAACATAAGCGAAGAAAAAGTTTTATTTTTAGTTGCTTAATCTTTTTTTATCTCTTACACCCTCAGAAACGAAGCAACTCCATACATATGTTCACAAATTTTTTTTTCTTAAACGACCTAACGAATCGCCCTCAGAAGTTTCGTACCACACTGTATTTTATCATCATTTTTCCTCATCTGTAAGCCACAGCAAGAGACAGGTTAAGGCAGAAACGTCAGTCATTTCTGAGAATACTGCCTACTATTTTGGAATTATACTATAGTTTTGTGAGCAATGTTTGTATTGAATTGATTCTACATTAGAAGCTTCAGTTCAACCATTCAACAATGTTCAACTTGAAAAATATGTTATCAAATACAAATTCGATCTTTTCCAGATTGTTCAGTAATAACTCTGTCAAAGAAAACAACAAATCACCCAACCGAAATAAATTTGCAACACCAAAGTCTCCGTCACGTAAAACCAAACAAAGAATGGCCAAGTGCAATCTCAATAAAAACTACACTGAATTGAGTTTACGAAATAAATCTGAAAAAGAGAAAAGCGAAACTGTTACTTTGGAGGAAGCCAAAGTAGAAAAATGTGCAATGTCCAATACCAATGCTGAGAACTGTTTGCAGCAAATGATGAACTTGCAGAAACAAAGCGCTGAAGGTTTGATGTCTTTATTGAGAGATATAGGGCAAGCATATTTGGATCTAACACAGTTTGACTGTTCTTCAGCCATTGAGCGTCTCAACTCTCTTCCTCCAAATCAGTTCAATACCTCCTGGGTATACTGTTTGTTAGGTAAGTTCAGTAAAATATTGAAATAATTTCATTAAAGGAATCGGCAATATTTCAAACAGGTTTCTTGATTTCTTGGTTTTTTAACTTTCCACCATCTTAAAAATGAATAAATTTAGATCAAAAAAGAATCTACCTAAGAGTAATAATCCGGAAACTGAAAAGTTACTTTACGATATAAGCCTTTGAATAAGTCAGTTTTTTTCGATTGAGAATTGACTTCAATAATGACTTCGAACACATCAAGAAATAAGGACTTCTCCACAAAATATTTTCTTTCATAGAATAATCAAATGGATATACTGAACATCTAATTTTATATTTTCTCGCCTAAATTGATAAGAAACACTCAAGTTCCAATTCTAAAGGTGATTTATCAAATGAAAGAGAAAAAATATCTCTCTTAACTAGTTTTTACATTCTAGTTTATATGTATATAGGTAAGTGCTTTGAGTCCTGATCGCGATGACCTAGTGATGACTCTAACAATTCCCTAAGTAAGTTGGCCAATCACCTCAATGATCTTCATTTATTCCTATAATTACTCCTATGTGACTGTAAAATGTAACTCTTGTCTTCGTTACTACAGTTGCATCATCTAACTGACTCAATAATTTTAATTTACCAGTTCTCCTTCATTCTAAGATCTCCAATTGTCAAAAATAATTGAGGTAATTGTCAAGTATAGATTATCTTATTGGAAAATAACTTTATTACCTTTATTATATATTTTGCGATCACTTTAAAGTTAAATCACTGTAGTTGTCACAAAATCCACTTGAACAAATACATGTATAGCAATAAAAAAAAATGTTACTTGTCATAGGCCTCCGACAACACAAATTTAGCGTGATGTACCTCATGGTTCAGCGTTGGGTTTATTGCTATTCAAAATGCATCTGAATAATCCGCATATTCCAGATGTTTTCAAATAAGCAGATGATTTGATGTACCTTAACTTCTTCAGGTAGATAGTGCCAAGGAGTCGGACTTACTTTCATAGACGTATCTTATGCTTGAAGAAAAAAATGATCAAACAAATAGCATTCAAAAAAATGTATGGAGGATAAGCAATTAATGATTATATGCATCTGATATTAACTAGAAGAAACATTAAGATTGGCAAAAAAGTTCAAGTCAGCTTTTATTAACACCTAAGAAATCTTTGATCAATTGAATTGTTAAAACCTGCCTTTTATTGTACTTCTATTATTTTGTTGTATGTCTCTCTATCAATTAATATGTGATATCATCTGTGGAGTATGAGTTAAGCATTATAGCAGTTATTCGTAAGGTAAAAAAAATTGAGAAAACCATAACCAAGGCAGGCAATATTTTAACCCTTTCATGATGTATATAGAAGTTTTATATAGAAGCAGAACAAAGATTGTCATTGAAACTCAAATTCACAACACTTGAATCACTCAATTCACAACACATTGACTGTATGTCTCGAGTTAACTATTCAAAAACAAGAATCAAACAGAATGTCTACCAATTAGCCAGTTGGATTAATCTCCTAACCAAATAAATAAAAATACTTGCTGAATAAATCACTTTTCAATCCATTATATGATGTTGAAAATACTTTTTTACACATTTGAGTACAATCGGTGCATTTTATTCTCACTGATTTCATTTCTGTTTGAGTTATTCCCTCTAAGAGTTATTTGGTATCTCTGCCTGATTGAGCAGAGAGAGAAAATGATTTTTAGCAGGAATGACAGATATGGTAGCGTTTTAGGGACAAAGTGTAGTTTTTTATAACTTAGATACAAATCAAAAGACTACTGGCAGTAGTGGTATTGTTTTATTTATAAATCCTTTTCTTTTTCTTCCTGGCTTGCATACTCAATCACTTTTGGGAACCACTGTTTCATGAACATTCTTTGTAAGTTTTATAATCAATAGAAATAATGCATACTTACCTTGCCATGATAAGTAGCATTAGGTTTTTCTGGTTTATCATGTGGAATATATAAAATGTGTTCCTTAAAGCGAGTTTCTATGAGTTATATAGTTTGCCCACAAGTATGCTAGTAGATGGTAATTATATAAATTTTGAGTAGGTTATTGATTTTGATAAGGTGATTAAGGTGGTTGTCCAATATTCAGTGAAAAGTCTAAATATAAGCTGAGACAATGGTTAGATTAGAATTAGTTTTATATAGATTAGATGATGCTAACTCTGTATGAAGATATTTATCAGAAAAATAACTGTAAAAGTCTCTCCCTTATATTGTTGAAAAATGAATACACGAAGTATTCAAAGAATTAATAGAAATACATTACATACATTTTGAGATGAATAATTTTTCTAATTGAATAGAACTGACCAATACATTTGATGAAAATCCATATCAAAACTAATTAATACAGTTTATTGTATGATTTTTACTATAAAGGGTTTTACAAAAACTGCGACAGGTTTTTCGCTATACAATAGCGTAAACTAGTTTACACTTGAGGAAGCATACAAACAATAAACTGTATTAATTAGTTATAATTTTTTTAATATTTTGAGAATTGATTCATCTCAGAACTAACATTTTCTTTATCATTAGTTATTTAGTAGTTGATGCCTTATGTGTCTCTATATTCCTTAAAATGAATTCATGTACTGTCGAATTCATTTCTCTGCAAAATTTTTGACGTTGAATATCGTTATAATAGTGCTTGACACCAATTAATAATTATTCTTTTACACAGGTTTAGCGTATTTCGAACAATCCGATTATGAAACGAGTATCAGGTACTTTGGTGAAGTGCATGATAAGGAATCCTTTCGCCTTGAATATATGGACATTTATTCCACAGCCCTCTGGCACTTACAGAAAGAAGTAGCTCTTTCTGCTTTAGCTCAAGACTTGATAAATACTGACAAGAACTCACCTGTTACGTGGTGTGTTAGCGGCAACTGTTTCTCTCTCCATAAGGAACATGACACAGCAATTAAATTTTTCCAGAGAGCAGTCCAAGTAGATCCTAACTTTCCTTATGCGTATACATTATTAGGTCACGAGTATATAACGACAGAGGAGCTGGATAAAGCCATGAGTTGTTTCAGGAATGCTTTAAGGCTGGATCCAAGGCATTACAATGCTTGGTTTGGTATCGGCACTATATATTCTAAACAGGTAAGTAACCTGACCTTTATTATGTTAAAATGTTTGTTTGAAGGTAATTGACAATGTTTCATGATGAATTTCATTAGTTCGGGCTTCCATTGTCTGATATTATATAAAATGA
>WOGO01003034.1:0-14878 GCA_015342085.1 Leptinotarsa defecta | reverse complement strand
GACCAAGTGTTTGATATCTTCGTCGGTGTAGATGAGAAAGCTTCTAACAGTACTAACAAATCCAGTTTCAGGAACTGCTTCCAATTCCTTACCACTCTGCTCATAACTAGCAGATTGAAACATGAAAGCGCCAGCATTGTTTACGAATTACACCTAACCTTCACCTCACCTAATGAACAGCAGACTATCGTACAAAGCATCCCCGCAAAGCTATGTTTTTACGTCTTCCAGCTTGACTCAGTGCCATTTTAGCAGCTCGCAAAGCTGAAGCACTAGATTTCTTAATATTGGTAGGATGTGGCTTCCACTTTTTAGTAATTTTTTGAAGCATATTACGTCGAAAGGACAACCTCATGTCAAGCTTACGTTTCGCTCTCATTGTTGTAGTTACGAGCCAAGCTGCAGCTTTTTCACCAAATCTAGCGTCTTTCGATTTAACGCGTTCCAACACTTGATCTGCTTTATGACGGTCTTCTAAGAAGTCGCTTTGAGAGTACGCGATATCATGATCTTTACAATATTCGTCCAAAGAATTCACACCGGTGTCACCGCGTTCCAATCTCTTTTTCAATTTGGTGCCTGGTCCGCAAAACTGATAACCACGTAGATGTAATTCGAACGGGAGCTTATTAATGAGCGTATTGACGACACCTACACCGGAGTAAGTCAACATTGAGAATGATTGGGTGCATGCTACTCTCTAGTATGCATAACATCGGTTTACAATTGTTGAAAGGTAGCTAAGAAAAGGTTTTGAAATTTCAATACAATACACTAAACTAATATATTCGAAACTAAGTACAAGTAGGTACTTTATAGTTAGATGAAGTTTGTTACGAAGTAGCGCTGACAGTTTTGGTAGTGTTAGCAATACATCCCGTTCAAACCCAAATAAACGATAAAAAGGAAAACAGGCAACTGGAAAATGAAGGCCTGAAAATTCATACGTCTGAGCATAATTCCTTGCAAGCAAGTAGGTCGTATCAAAAAACACAAAATATTTGTTTAACCGTCAACGGACGGTAGCCGGATGGTTCGAAGTGGGTTCTCACTTAAATAGACCGCCGTGTTGGTTGGTAGTTCAAGCCCTAGGCTGAACGATCGATTTTCACTTGCTTTCGTCCAACCCGTGTTAGGAATCACACGTTGAAAGGCAAGACCTCGTTAAATCTTAGCTAGCACAAGTTTTGACTTCTGGGGGTTTTCGTTCGTAGGGTGCGTCAGCTGGTTAATGGTAAAACAGATTTTGAACAGATTTTTTTATGAAAGATACCTGGGATGCTGTGGTCTTTGAGGTGTCCGAGTTCTTCGGCAAGAACTTCAATTAGAAAGTTTCGAGTAGTTCCAACATAATTGATTATCTCCCTTGAGATGAATCAATTTTCGGTTCAGGAGTACTTCGAAACACTCTTTCAAATCCGCAAAATCGTGATGTTTTTCCAGTGTCTGGTCCAAAACCAAAAAAAGAAGGAAGAGACGTTTCCTTCCTGAAGTCTCGAAATGTCGAATGACATGAACTGTCATAAAAGACAAATGAATCATTTGGAAAAAAAACGATACCTCATAAATAAACTTTGTATATATGCCGATTTCAGCAAAGATAAGAAAACTCGTTTCATATTCCTGGCATATACAGGGTCATAATGAATCGTAATATGAAATGAAATGTTTTTGTTATATCTTGAGTAAAATTTATACTATGTGAAATTTAACAGTATTGTCCGACCGAAACTGGTTTTAACGACCGAAACCGAAAAGGAATTTCGGCAAGGGTCTCAGTTTCGGCCGAAACCGAAACTTCTTTACAAGGATTATGTTTTTAGGGAAAAATAAAGAAAACATTATTGTAATCAGACAGTCTTTATTTTTTCATCTTTTAATCACAACGTTATGCAGTCTTCGACATTTTTACTTATTGATAATCAACATAAAAAAACCGTTATATAAGAAAAAATATTAATTGCACCTTTCAAAAATATTAAACATAAAATTACTTATTTGAGTTGTTACCTAATATCACTTGTATGAAATTTAACGAGCCGAACATGACCGATCACAGTGCGGGAACTCCCGAATGCAGTTTCGGTTTCGGTCGTAGTTTCGGCAGTTTTGACGCTGAAACCGAAACCCGTTTTTTGCCGAAACTTGATCGAAACCGAACTTTCGGTCGGACACTATTTTATAGACATTTCCTTTCTTCATTATAAAGTCTACTGGGGGTTTACTAAAACTTGAGGTAATGATTTTTAAACCGTAACATGAGAGTTTCTTGTGTATTTCATCGGTAATCGGTTTGGAGTTGTTTCAGATCTTTATGTTCACAGAAAAGAGCAATATACCTAGAGTTACTTCAGATGATTATTTTTGCTACTCAACTTCAAAATGATCCGTTGAAATCAGATGAAAGAATACTATAAAAGGATGACAAAGTACTGCTTGAACATTGAAAAGGTTTATAGGGTTCATAGAGCATGAAGAAGAATATTGGTTATCACTTCAATGTGGTAGGGATGCCACAGAGGAATGCTTAGGTTGGGAGATATGATGAAACTATAGTAGACTGCTAAGCCACCATGAGTGCTGACGAACAAAATGGATAATAAAATAGGTCATCGAGAACGTATCCCTCTGCCATATTGGGCCCTCGGGAACGTATCACTGTGCCCTATTGGAACATCAAGACCGTGAACCAGTGCCATTTTGGGTCATCGGAAACGTTTCCCTGTGCCATATTTGGCCGTCGGGAACGTGTCCCTGTGCCATATTGGGCCGTCGATAATGTATCCCTGTGTCATATTAGGTCGCCGGAAACGTGCCCATGTACCATATTGGGCCGTCGGGGACGGGACCCTGTGCCATATTTGGCCGTCGGGAACGTATCCTTGTGCCATGTAGGGCCATCGGGAAAGTATTTCTCTGCCATGTTGGGTAGCCAGGAACGTGTACCTGTGCCATATTGGACCGTTGAAAACGTGTCCCTGTGCCATGGTGTGCCGTCAGGAAAGTATTCCGTTGTGACATGTTGCGCCATTGGAAACGTGTTTCTGTGCCATGATGGGACGTCGGTAACGTATTCCTGTATCGTATTGGGTCGTCAGGAACGTATCGCTGTGTCATGTTGACTCGTTGATAACTTGTCCCTGTGCCATGCTGAGTCATCGAAAACGTATCCCTGTGTCAAGTTGAGTCATCAGGGACGTGTCACTGTACTGTGCAATGTTAGGCCGCCAGAAACGTATACCTGTGCCTTATTGGGCCGCTGCTAACGTGTCCCTGTGTAATGTTGGGCCGTCGGAAACGTATCTCTGTGCCATATTGGGCCGCCAGGAACGTGTCCCTATGTCATGTTTGGCTGTCGTGGACGTGTCCATGTGCCATGTTGGCAGTCAGAAACATATGCCTGTGCCATATTGGGCCTCCAAGAACGTGTCCCTCTGCCATGTTGGGCCAGTTGGAAACGTGTCCGTGTAACATGTTTGGCCGTCGGGAACATATCACTGTGTCGTTTTGGGTCATCGGGAACATGTCCCTGTGCCATGTTGGGCCATCGAAAACGTATCCCTATGCCATATTGGGCCATCGGTAGCGTGTACCTATCTCTGCCGTGTTGGGTCGCACTAAATTCCCAGAAATATTATTGCATTGAAACGAAAACATTATTGTCGGGTTATGATTCCATATATTCCAGAGATTCATAGTCAGTCATCATGTCAAATTCTGAGTATGTATATAGTCGTGTTTATTGGAATGCTCTGTAAGACAATCAGTAATATTTCCCCGTGCCATATTGGGTCGCCTGAAACGTGTTCCTGTGCCATGTTGGGCCATCGGAGTCGTGTCCCTGTGCCATGTTAGGCCATCGAAAACGTATCCCTGTGCCGCCAGGAACGTGTCCTTGTGCCATGTTGCACAGTTGGAAACGTGTCCCTGTGCCATGTTGGGCCGTCGGCAGTGTACCCCTGTGCAGTGTTGGGTCGTCAGGAACGTGTCCCGTGTATGTTGGGCCATCGGGAACTTGTCCCTGTGACATGTTGGGCTATCGGGAACGTAGCACTGTGACATGTTGGGCTATCGAGAACGTAGCACTATGCCGTGTTTGGTCGTCGGGAACGTGTTCTTATGCCGTGTTGGGTGGTCAGGAATGTGAATGTGAAGTGTTCTGTAAGACAATCACTAATATTTCCCCGTGCCATATTGGGCTGCCTGAAACATGTTCCTGTGTCATGTTGGGCCGTCGGAGTCGTATCACTGTGCCATTTGGGACCGTTAGGTACTTGTTCCTATGCCATGTTGGGCCATCGGGAACGTGTTCCTGTGTCATCTTGAGCCATTGGGACCGTATCCCTGTGCCGTGTTGGTTGGTCAGGAACGTGTCAACGTGTCCTTGTGTCATTTGGGGCAGTCGGGAACTTGTTCCTGTGCTATGTTTGGCCATCGGAAACGTGTCCCTGTACCATTTTGGGCCATCGGGACTGTGTCCCTGTGCCATCTTGGGCTGTCGGAAACGTGTTTATGTGCCATATTGGGCCGTCGGTAGCGTGTACCTACCTCTGCCGTGTTGAGTCGTTGTTGTCACAATGTATTCTCCGAAATATTACTCCACTAAAACGAAAAAATTATTGTCGGGTTGTGATTCCATATATTCCATTGATTCATAGTCAGTTATCATGTCAGATTCTGAGTATGGATATAGTCATGTTTATTGAAGTGTTCTGTAAGACAATCACTAATATTTCCCCGTACATATTGGGCTGCCTGAAACATGTTCCTGTGTCATGTTGGGCCGTCGGAGTCGTATCACTGAGCCATTTGGGGCCGTCGGGTACTTGTTCTTGTGCCATTTTGGGCTACCGGGAATGTGTTCCTGGGCTATGTTGAGCCATCGGGAACGTGTCCCTGTGTCATCTTGGGCCATGGGGACCGTGTCCCTGTGCCATGTTGGGCTGTCGGAAACATGCCCCTGTGCCATGTTGGACCTTTGGAAACTGTTCCTGTTTCATATTGGGCAGTCGGTAGCGTGTCCCTCTATCGTGTTGGGCCGTTGGGAATTCCATAATCATACGCACTAAATTCTCAGAAATATTATTGCATTGAAACGAAAACATTGTTGTCGGGTTGTGATTATATATTTTTGTAAAAATTCATAGTCAGTCATCATGTCAGATTCTGAGTATGGATATAGTCGTGTTTATTGGAATGTTCTGTAAGAGAATCAGTAATATTTTTTCAACAGAAAATAAGAATACTAACTCAACTCAGGTAAATCAGCTCATCATGGTCCCAATAGTCATTAACCTGAAAAGAAGAAACAGAGTTTAGTTTAAATTATGTATAGATAACAGCAATCGCTCGATAGTTGGATACATAATTACAATTACACCCTCAATTTTCAAATGTAGGATATAACCTTGTTTTGTTGTAGTGTCGCAACTCAGTGGTCGCTGGGCTTATCAACGAGAGGATTTTACTCGCTCTTTCACCCATTTTTCATTCATCCAGATGATGAAAGAAGTCATTCAAAAACTTAATTAAACATTTATTGTAACGAAACGAGGAAAATACTTCAGGAATGAACTTACACTAAAATGTTCATCAAAAATACAATCAATACCAAAACTTACATCATACTGTCACTCAGCAGGATCGAAGAGAAAGAGATGTGCTGCATTGGTGGAACCTTTTCTGAAGATCAATAGACACTGAATGAATTTCTCAATACTTGTCTGTTGATGATCCTGACCTTCCTTTATATTTATGAAGATTTATACGCTGACATTGCAACTTTGATCCGCTCACTGTACTAAGGTAAAATGCTTGGTATGCAATCTGTGCAAAGTTTGCGTATTTGGAGATTGTTTCATATTTGTATATCCTGTGATCGTATCGATTTTGATGTCTATGAACTTTGAATATTAAAAGATGGAATTTAGAATACTGAGTGTTTTTGTTTTATAATATTGAAGTGGAGGTTGAAATATCTTTCAATTTACCTATTCGCTCAGATAAATTTGAATTATTTCATGATTATTTTCCATATTTGATAATAGTATTGGCAGGAATTATTATCAGGTTGAATATTACATATACGAGTAACGATAGGTCAGTACAGTAAAACCAGTAAAGTTGTACCAGAAAATAAATGCTGTTATTCACGATGAAATTCGAAACGTTATCGTTACCAGATATCACTTTGAATTTCATGATGTTCTAATTTCATCTTTCTTATGTACCCAACTATAATATGGATGTTCATACTGGTCCTAATAACTTTTCATGTTGATTGAAAAAAAAAATTAAAAAAGAACCATCATTGTTTGAATATTATCGTATTCAGTATATTCATAACGATAAAACTTTGATGATATAAAACTCCAAAATTCAAGTAGATCATGTTACAGTTTCATAATCACTACCTCAATTTTTAATAAACCCCCAGTAGATTTTATAATGGAGGAAGGGAGCTTCTATGAAAGTTCACATAGTTTATAGTTTATTTAAGAATACCAAAAATATTTCATTCCGTATTACGATTCATTATGACCCTGTATATGCCAGGAGTATGAAACTTGTCTTCTTATCTTTGCTAGAATCAGCATATTCACAAAATTCATTTATGAGATATGGTCTTTTTTTCCAAATAATTCATCATCGTTTATGACAGTTCATGTCATTCGACATTTTGTGACTTCAGAAGAAAAACAACTCTTTTTTTTTTTGTTGGACCAGACACAGAAAGAACATCGCGATTTTGCGGATTTGAAAAATTGTTTCAAAGTATTCCTGAACCGAAAATTGATTTATCTCAAGGGAGATAATCAATTGTCTACTGTGGTAGAATTCATGATGGAATTACTCGGAAACTTTCTAATTGAAGTTTACCATAACGAAGAACTCGGACATCTCAAAGGCCACACTTTATCCCAGGTATGAAAAAACATTTTGTTTCATTGATACGACTTACTTGATTGCAGAGAGGTATGAATTTTCAGGCCTTCATTTTTCATTTGCTTGTTCGTTGCTAAGTGATAACGTGCCTAAAATCTCCGCAAATTTGAAAATAGCGGTTAGCGAATCTCCACTTCTTGAATACCTAGATGACTCACTACTGTTGCAAGCGACAAAAAAGCGGATGCTCGTAAGCCTCATGTCCCAAAGAAGGTAATATTGTTCCTTTTCATCGTTCATTTGGGTCTGAACGAGACGCATTGATATCCTAGGAGGATACCAAAACTGTCAGCGCTGCTGCGTAACCCATTACATCTAGCTATTAAAGTACCTATTTTTACTGTTTCGATCATATTAGTTCAGTGTATTTTATTGAAATTTCGAAACCTTTTCTTAGCTACCTTTGAACAATTGTAAACCGATGGTACGCATACTAGAGGGTAGATAATTCATCAGTTGAATCAGTAAACAAGGAAATCATTGTAACAAAGTCCTTCATTTCAATATCATTAATTTTTTTTCGTGAATAAATCAATATTGTAGATTGGTCACGAAGGTTAGAACTGACAATCTTCGTTACAATTTTTTTGTACTTTTATTATTGTTAAAAAAATAACTGCCTTTCTTTATATTTGAAGACGCTCTCTTTCTCATAGCTTTCATCAATAAAAGATTCGCAAAAAAATCTACTCCTTTCTTCTTTCTTCATACCCACTTCCGTCTTCACTGTTGAAAAGATGGTAGGGCATTTGAGGATGTAATAATCATCATGAAATTAGGCAATATCATTGTCGTTGTTAAATAATTTTTTTAGAATTTCATGAACTTCTTCGAATAACCAAAATTTTTTTAAGCAGATTAAATGATGAATTTTCTATATTTACATCTGATGATGACGAAGACTAGTCGAGAACGACTACTAGTTGTATTTTCTGAGGAACCTTACTGGTATGCGGAGGCACGTCATCCTGAATAAACTCAAGTATAAAAACCTCTCTAAAGTCACTTTTCCAAAGTGTAACATAATTCCAACCAGTAACAATTTGTTGCAACATGAGTAAAAGAGATTTTGCTCCCAACATAATGTGCTCACATTAACGTTCGTCTGTATTTGAAACAGATATATGAAGTCCGGCTCGATTTCCTGGACGTGGTCGATACTTGGTGAAATTAAACTTTCATGTGAGTTTCATACTCAGCAGTTTACAAAACAGCAACACGTGTTTTCATATAAGTAAAGGTATACAGCCGTTTCTTGGCCTCCCCTCAACACTATGACGTATTAATTGCTTTTGTTTGATGTTTAGTGAAATCAAGGCGATGTGACCTTGAAGTGGCTGGTGCATGAATCATTTAGAACTTTTTTCATATGAGATTTTGTGTGTGTGTGTGTGACATAATGACGTAATTACATTTGGTTGGTTCTTGAGAATGTACGGTACAGGGTTCACGTCCTTCAGTTATGTTCATGAAACATAACCTTGAGATTAGAGAACTAGATTGCATATATGGTAAAATCAGGGTTTGATATTGTCCTTCATGTGTATTCTGTACCACTTTGTACAGAATGGACACACGTCTGCATAACACGAATATCCACCGACTGATGAGCGGTCCTTCTTCATCAGTTTGGAGGGTACCCATCGTGACAGAGAGTGTACACCTCTGCACTCCGTGAAGTTTCAGCGACCACTGTTTGCTTGTATCGCCTTCTGTCAACACATCGAGTTGGAATTGGTGGTGGTGGGGGAGCGCCTGTGATTGACGCATCGAGTTGGCTTCGACCTTGAACGACCTTGATCTACGTCATACCCTAGACGTACGTCACAAGGTAACAAGGACAAGGCGACTTTGAGGTAGTGTTTTTGCTTTAAACTTGAATGACCTTCATTCACTCTCTATATTTTCACGATCTTCATTGATCAACGTGGCTATTTCGAAGATACTTTCAATTTTGAAATGACCTCTACATACATCACACGATGTCGACAAGGTGACTTTGCAGAAGTGTTTAGAGTTCGAGCTTGAACGTCCTTCACCTACGTTACACCCTTGAACTACGTCACAAGGTAACGCGTACAAGGCGACTTTGAGGTAGTGTTTTTGGTTTGACCTTAAATGACTTTCATTCACACTTGATATTTTCACGGCTATTTCGAAAAATGTTCAAAGTCGCATAACCTTGGGGGTTGACCTTGAGATTTCAGTCTGTCTCGGATCACATTAACATTGAAATGATCTCTACATACGTCACACGATGTGGAAAAGGTGACTTTGAAGAAGTCTTTTGACTTCGACCTTGAACGACCTTCACATACGTCACACCCTTCAACTAAGTCAGAAGGTGACGCGGTAGATGTTACTTTGAGGTAGTGTTTTGGATTTAACCTTGAATGACCTTCATCCACTTCCCATAGTTTCACTTCCTTCATTGATTCATGTGGTTATTTTGACTTTGAAATGACCTCTACATACGTCAAATGATGTCGACAAGGTGACTTTGAAGAAGTGTTTTGAATTCGACCTTGAATGACCTTCACCACGTCGTGGTGGTGGGGCACTACCACGACCACAACCGAATCATATAAAAGACGAGTTGTGATCGTGAACGTCGCCATTCATTACATGAGAGCGCATCGAGATGAATTCCGAAAAAATCGCAGCTGTAGCTTGAATTTCGCTTTTCTTCTCACAGTTCGTCTTTCAGCATATGAAACCGGATTACGGGTAAAAATATAAATTTTCATTAAATAAGTTATCAATTTTGAATTTTGTAAGAAAAATAGTTATGACAAAAGTTGTATAAAATTGAATTCTCAACAATTTTTGATTCCTATGTTTTTTTTTCATAAAATCGATATTTTTCGAAAAAGGGTGGAAGTATTATCACGTTTATTTTTGACTTCTATAATTTCGACTCCATCAATTTTTTTATAGGATCGATATGTTTTCGATTTAAACCTGAAATCTTATAATGGAATTATCTCATTTATTCTCAATTTCACAAGGAAAATTACAGTGATCAAAGTTGTGTGAAATTGAATTTTCTATAATTTCCCCCCCCCCACTCTCGTATGTGAAATCAAAGACGAAGAATTTGTTTTTCACATTGTTTATTCAAACAAACTGCTTCTTCTAAACTTCCAATATCTGCCAAACTGATTTGAGTGTAAAATCGCGAATTGAAATTAAGGGAAATAAATGTTGATTGTGCCGCTATGTCGTCAACTCCCCTCTTGATCCGCTTCTGGAGATTCTCCACACATTCGCTAATGTGGGCGACTTCGAGCCGGTACCGTTTCGTTGAATCACCCTCAACACAGTACTCCTCTTTGACTTCGACGATGTCCTGACTTCCCCTTTCAATGTTGGTTTCCACCTCTGACTAGTTGTTCCTGTCGAACCACAAATCGTCACTTGCGTGTGGCAATCTCTGCCAATTTCTCGTCGCTGCCCCGGATCACCAGTAGCTTTGTCTTCCTCTTTCGGCATATTCTGCCGAGCACGTCGTCGACTAAGTTGCAGCTTCTCTGCGGTGTCGGTAACTCCACCTCGCTGCCAGAGGGCGGGTCGGATGTTGCCCTTCTGAACAGTTAGCACAGGCATCGGTGGCGGAGGTACTATGGATCCGGCTTTTGGTAGGTTATGAGCCCCATCATGCATAAAAAATGTTACGTTTCAATTTAGTACTAGATCAAAACTGCTCCTATGTGACCTTTCAAAACACAATCTTACCTTTTAAGATCTTTAGTCAGAGGATGTTAACAATATAATTCAGTTACAAGTTGATTTTATTCATTTAACATCATAGTAATGATAATCTTCCGTTTCATAGAAAACCATACCTGAAATGTACAAGAATATATGTATGCTCCCTGACTAACTGCAATGATCAGTACTTACCATTCAATTCGCATTCGGCATTGGAAATCCGAAATTCCTCGCTAGGTTGAAATAGGTGTTATTGCTTGTTTCTCAGTTTACTTCACCTATCATTCTTCAGCCGTTGTCTGCCTTATTCTCTATACCTTTCCAAAAATATTTTTTGCATAGATTGTTATTCATCACTTCCAGAAGGATTACTACATATTAGAACCATATCGCATGAAAAACAATATTAGTTAGTTCTGGGTTTCTGAATACTGTTTGATATTTTCGAAAAATATTCTGCATAATAGAATGTTCAAATATTTGTACTGAATGGGAAAGATGTGGCGACTTACCTTATATATTTCAATTCCATGGCATGAATAAGGATCGGTAAATAGTTGAAAATAGGTTGGAGTCAATATTTTTGTAAACATTCAATAACAAGGTTAAGGGACAGCTGTTGGTTGACATCTACCGAACTTTCGTAGCGTCGTTCCAACGACCTATTTCGAACTAGTTCTAGAGTCGATCACGGGCGAGGAATTGATCGATTACTCAAATTGTTTTAGAGTTGCATTGCTGGGAGAAGGGGTGTTGATGGGTCATGGACTTGTTGATGGATCATGGACTTGTTGATGATGTCTCAAGAGGCTGTGGTGGAATTGATAGATTTATGATGTGCACAGCGCCCCCTTGGTGCTTGTAGTGTAGATTGGACACACTGTGGCAACAACTGGTTAGTTGTCAGATGTGGCAGTCTCTCGGTTTTCGGTGTTGACCTTCGTTGAGCTTGGTTATGAGTTCAAAGGTAACATCTGACTGATTTGTAGGATATATATCGTTGTAATTTTGCCATCCTTCACGAGGATTATTTCTACAAGTCAGGATTGTATAGTGGAAGACTGATTGGTCATATTGGTGTGGATATTTGCAGTCTGAAACTTGAACTCTTTTGAGGATTTGTGGTGGTTACCGAACTCATTGTGCCAGGTGGAAGGATTTCCGAAATCAGATTCATAAGAAACAGAAGGCCCTTAGTCACTCATCAAGTCCCAGTAGGACTTCCGTGCAGAGCACCGCATACGAAGAAACGTATAGAGAACCCCTTGGCCAGAGGTTTTTTTTGGGGTCCTATTCGGTGATCTATTACTGGCCCATCTTGTTGTGCCCTACAGACTGATCTATCTTGGTCGTGCTACAGGGTGATCCATCTCCGCCGTACTACAGGGTGATCCACCTCCGTCGAACTACGGGGTAGCCTAACCCCATATACCGGGTGGCCCAAAAGGAGCACGCAAGTTATAATTGATTTATTTGAATATTTCAGTAATATTGAGTTATTCAAATGATTGTTTGCCCTTTTGTTTATTGTTACCTGTTTAAATAATTGTTTGCCTTTTGTTTTTTGTTACCTGATTAATATAGTGATTGCCTTTCTGGCTGAATTCACCGCTAGTTGACAACGTGTTTGGTTTCATTTGTAAAAAGCAAATTGAGGTGTTTTCTTCCTTTTACAATTGCTTGTTGATACCGATGCGCCTACGCCGGAGCTCACGCGACGCAAACGAGATTGTCTTACGTTCCAATACTAGGATTTACGATTTCACTGACTCAATTTCCGTGGTAGTTTTACTTGACATAATGTAGTTTCTTTCAAGCGTCGTTACCACCATTATTTATGGATGACTGAATTTGTGGTTATATACAGCGCGCTCTTGTATCGACATTTGAACATCGCGTAGTAGTGTAAATATCACATTGTTGTCCTAGAAGCGTTGTCGGTTAATTCATGTAAGTTAGGATTACTGAATAAATTATATTGGGGATCTTATTTTTTATTTCCAATATTAATTGAAAGTTATTGATATTGTAAGTTACTGAGGGTATCTGGAGAATTAAATTTACCTGGCGTCCATTAAGATCTATTTGAAATTTGCTAATTTGGTTAACCCACTCTCGTCTCCACTGTTCAGCTCAGCCGACCCATCTGTCTTATTTGTTACCGACAGATGATTTAGTCTCCTCTTGTGGTTTGTAAGGTGACACTGTAATCTAGGTATCCAAATACATACCATGTTTCAATAACATAATTTGTTCATCAAGGTATATTTGTTTGAAATTTTTCAGTTATATATTTTCCAAAATAAATAAATAATTCCAATATGTCAGCTCACTACTCCATTTTTACATTTCTCAATTAAAACATTACTAATTTTGGGTTCTTCTAAAGTAGTGTGCCTCTTTACCAGCTTGTTTCATTCAGCACTCTGAAAAAGTTAAATACACCACTCTTAACCGTGATATATTTCCATTTGAAATAACTATTGATAATAACTATATTCTGGATCTTTCTTTTGAAATCACTGTTTTCAACTTCGTACTCACTTTTCATTTTCATAGTTTCCAAATAACTATTGACTATGTCACATATCATTTATATCCTACTATCCTTGTAATAGTATGGAAAATAATGCAAGAAACAAAAAAAATTGGTCATCAATTGTAATGTAAAGATTGATATATTTAAAAATCACGCTAGAGTTGAATGGCAAATCACACAAGTTAATTATTACAGAAAATAATATAAACAATCACTAATGGATACAATGAGTTATCAAAAAAGAGAATGGGTGAATCAATAAAATTCTTGATAATGAAGTCCATTCAGGATCTGAGTCTCAGAATATGTCACGTTAACTAGTTTCTGACCGCTTGATAACTTTTCCACTATATTTCATTTTTGCATTTCCTTTTAAAAATAATTGAGAAAATAAATGTCTCTATAAATTCAATTTACAACCCAAAGACGATTGAAAATTGTACAATACTCCTTTCTATAATATAGATCACTTACCTGGATTTGTTCAAAACTTTCATCTTATCTTTTCTTTGGTTTCCGTTTCGCGAGTCTTTTGGTTTCGTTTTGCGAGTCTCTTGGTTTCGTTTTGCGAATCGAAACTTTCCTATTTGAGTTCTTCTCCTTATTCTTCTGTTTCTTGCGATGCTCCTGAAATAAAACGTTACGAAATCAAGTTTCCAGTTCAGACTTCAATGAAATAGTATTGCCTTTCTTATAACAAACAACGAAGTCTGAAATGCATGTTGTAAAAATGCGAAGCGTTTCAAGAAAAGAACAATTATATCACTAGTCTGATAAAAATTGCATGATTTGAGTAAGATATCTAACTTTTTTATAATTTGTGAAAAAATTTCATAACAATCTGAGTAAAAATCTGTCGTGATTAAAATGAAATATCCTATAGTATATTGACATAATTCCAATATTGTAGTCTAAAATATGAATTATTTTAAATCAAAATTAAAAAAGGTTATTACTGGAAATGAGGAATATATTGATTTCAATATGCATGATAGAATTGGTCTATACTTATTCAAGGAACTAGATTAATTTTGATTATTCTATATTATTATTATGAGGACATTCATACCTCCATACCATGATCAGTCTTGACCCGTTTGTCCTTCTGACAAACACCAGTCGAAAGGGTAAGGGAACCAGGATCCAACCTGGTTAAACCAAGATGGCTGTCGGACTCGAATATACTAGTATCCGTCTTGACAGTCTAGTTTTCCTTCAATAATCTTCAGCGATGAACTTGTCTGAAATATTTGTCTTTTTTTAAATGAATGTTGAATTACTATTCACACTCAAATTCCAGAAACAAACTATACATGAGTCACAATAATATTTCACTGTGTCATTTTATGAATATTTCTCTCTGTTTCATGCTCAACTACTATATATAGATTTAATGAAGAAAAGAGAATGTAATCATTCTATGTTTTTTACTTTGGAAAAAAAGTAAGAAATTGTCACTCAAAATTCAGGTTAACAACAATAAAAACTAACCAGTCATTACCCGAAGACGATTGTAGATACTAACAATCAAAACGTCGTGAACTAACGTGACTTGGAATCTCTACACTTTTTATTTTTATATTTTTTTTTCAATTCCTTTATTTTTATCTTGTTTTTATTTATTCAATTGTTATATTGTTACTTGTAGTTTATTTCACTATTATTCCATTTCAGATATATTTT
>WOGO01003033.1:0-14879 GCA_015342085.1 Leptinotarsa defecta | reverse complement strand
TTCAATGTCCAATAATGTAAACTGGGTTCGAAATTCAGTCACAAGCTTCCAAATAGCTTCCTCAGTAGGCAGACGAAACTGCTCATGAGTTGGAAGAAGTGCACGATGCAAATTCGATAATTTGCAAGCGTTGTTCGTTTGTAAGTCGATTCATGGTTAACTTATAGACAAAACTGAACAAGTTTGACAATGACACAAGACACGATTCACGCATGATTTGTCAAAAACAGTGTTGTCAAAAAGATACCAGCAAAAAATCACTCATTACTCTTCGGAAAAAACCGATCTTGGAAAAACATCGCTCCATTTAAACACGAGTCACGTAACGAACCTGATACGATAAATACGTAACGTATTTATCGATGTATATTTAGAAACTATAGACGAACACCCCGGCACTTCATCATAAATTCCCTTCCATTCTCGGGCTGCCGAACTCATCGAAGAAAAATGGTGCTGTCAATCCTCTCACACGTGTTCCGTTCTGAGGTAAGAAAAGAAATCCGCCGTACATTTTTAATGTTGCAATATCTACAACGCTCTGAGTGATAAGTTCCACGGGGGCAAGCAAATAAAGAAAAACATATGAGAAATTCGCGTCTTGCGGTGAGAAAACCGAGGAAAAAGAAATTTGATTCCGGCGAAACATGCCGGATGTTTCATATTTTATCGCTATATAGTCGAGCTGCGATTTGGAGGTATGATTGTTTGAGCAGTATTTCAGAGGTACGAGATTTTTGTGTTGTGAATATTCACGAGTACAGTTTCGAATCCATTTCCTCCAGAAATGGGAATATCTTGGGAATGTTGTTCATTATTTGTTCTGAAGAAAGTTTCGAAAATAGTGGGGGTTCAAATATTTTTACTTTTTCACGAAAGATATCAAAGATCTGGGAAAAACTTATTATTGGGTTGTTTTAAAAGTTGTGTTCGTTTTCATGAGTTTACTTTGAACTGTAATACTTGTTGAATTCAATAGAAATGAGCACCATTCGAATCAGTGTAGTAGAAATGAATGCTGGTAAAGTAGCTGCCGCAATTTTCTGTAACCTTTCGAAGGCTTTTGATTGATTGAATTATTACTCAAAAAACTTAATCGATATGGCTGCAGAAGGGTGACGTACAATTGATTTGAATCGTACCTCTCAGGCCGAAGTCAAATGGTAAGAACATCGGAACTCTCAGAAAGCAGGGCAATCACTTCTGGTGTGCCACATGGTTCTGTGTTGGGTCCAGTTCTGTTTTTGTTGTATATTAATGATTTGACTATGATAGATATATCTGGCAGCTTTACTCTATTCACGGATGGTACAACAATAATGAGAAAGGAAAAATCCCAGAAGAGTTACATAAAAAGAAATCATATGATTTAGAAATGGTGAAAAATTGGTATGATGCTAATTTATTATCCTTGAATGTCTCCAAAACAAATATAATAATATTTAAATGTCTGCTAAATGAACTGTCAATAGACAATTATATCTTGGAAAACAAACTGAACACAAAATTTCTTTAATATAATAGGCTCTAATTTGATGAACACGTCAGACAACTCAAGAGTAAAATTTTTTCCGAATGTTATGCAGTGAGGGTGGTTTCTGATGAGCTGGGTTTTCACTAAGCAAAAACGGTTTACTACGCTTTAATTGAATCCCAAATAAGATATGGAATACAATTTTTGGGAACATGCAGTGCAACCCTTCTCTCATCTGTGTTGATATTACAGAAAAGAGCAGTTAGATGTCTCTGTAAAGTCAAACCTACGGAATCATGCAGAAATTATTTTGCGGCCGATAAGATTTTAACCGTCGTTGCACTGTTCATTCTTGAAACTGTATGTTTGGTGCACAAATATAAAACGGAGTTTGACTATGTTTCTTCTGCTTATGCTACTCGTAATAGCATATTTAATATGAGACTTCCTATACCTAACTCAACATTAATCAAGAATTTCATTTTTTATAATGGGGGAAAATTATTCAATCATTCACCAGTAGATATAAGGTCTACAAATCTGACCAACGTATAAATCAAGGAAGCAGTTAGAAATTTGCTAGCTGATAGACCCTATTATAGCTTGCAAGAGTATTTTAATTAATCATTTTAAAAGTGTATTCCATTTTATATTTATTTTTATTGTATTTGTACCTGTTTTATTCAAACCTTTATTGATTGCCAGTTTTTATCTATAGACCATTAGTTATGCTTATATTTATACCTACAAAGCTTTGTTGATGGGATACAAAATCTTCTGACAATAAAGTATATTTTGATTTTATTTGATTTGAGTTTTGCCAAGGTAACACAAATTAATTAACTGTGTCAGCATGAAAATTTTGTACTTGGGATTCGATGAAGTCGATGAACGCTTTCTTGCCTGCCGAAAACAACAGGTGCAAACTTAGGATACATGAAAGCAAAGAACTTCACAATCAGAGAAATTGCCATAAACTGCTTGCTAATTTCAACGGTCTAGATCTAGATACTTCTGGTCGGTAGCTGAAGCTGTTAATTAGAACTTTACAAAATCCACAATTCCACCACCAACACAAGCGGATGGATCAATTGCAACAACATCCATAGAAAAAGCAAATTTACTAGCTGAACAATTTGCGTCCCACTTGGTGATATCAGGGTCCCAGATGGTCTTGAGGAAGACCCCATGCATAGGGCTCTTCCTCTGTTGCTGCAGTAGTGAAGATATTCCCTTAGATTTCATGTGGGTCATTTGCTGAACACTATCCAAATTGGTGATACGGTTGTGATTACCTCGTTCAGTGGAGAAAATCAAGTTATCATGTTTTTGAACAATTGAGGTCTCAGATAGTCTTGAAGAAGATCTTATGTATTGAGTTGTCCTTGTTTTGCCGAAAAAGTGAAGGGATTTCTCTGGATTCCATGTGAGTGTTTTGCTGAACAGCATCCAACTTGGTGATGGGTTTGTGATTACCTAGACCAGTGAAAAATATCAAGTTTACTCCACTCAGGGAGCTACTTGGTAAGATCAGGTTTTTGGAAGATCAGGGACTCAGATGGTCTTGAGGAAGACCCAATGCATAGGGCTCTTCCTCTGTTGCTGCAGGAGTGAAGAGATTCCATTGGATTTCATGTGGATCATTTGCTGAACAGCATGTAACTTGGTGATAGAGTTGTGATCACCTCATTCAGTGGAGAAAATCAAGTTATCTATCCACTCGGGGAATTTACTAGTCAGGACAGGTTTTTAAACAGTTAAGGTCTCAGATAGTTTTGAGGAAGATCTTATGCACCCATCCTTGTTTTGCCGGAAAAGCAAAGGGATTTCTCTGGATTTCATGTGAGTTTTTTGCTGAACAGCAAAAGTTATGATGGAGTGATGGAGTTATGATCACATAGACCAGTGGAAAAAATCAAGTTTACTGTCCACTCAGGGAGCTACCTGGTCAGGTTAGGTTTTTTGTCAATCAAGGTCTCAGATGATCTTGAAAAGACCAACTCAATAATGGAATTGTGATAAATTTGTTCAGTGAAAAATTAAAAGTTCATTGTCGACTCAGGAAGCTACCTGAAATAATAACCACCCAGTTCTCGTCTTTCCACGATCTGCGTTCATGCAAGTTGGTACTATTTTGTTGTGTGGACACTCCAAATTCGAAAATCCATTGCTTTTCATTGTCGAGCAGTATATATGGTGGTGAAACGGATGACTTGGGATGCAAACCCCCCCATGAGGACTAACCATTTTTGCTAATGATCATTTCATTATTGATTTTCCAAACTGAGTTGTAATGTCATTTCGAAATTTATAGTTTTGAATTTCCTAATATATGAATTCGTGCGGAAAACAACCTGTATACGACTGTACTACAATACGATTCAGTCTCTCAAATGGTTGTTGCCCTCGACAAGAAATTCTTTTTGCTCCCGAGCGTTTGTTATTCTTCTGGAACTCTGAACGGACTCGACTTTTTTCAAACTTCCATTCGAGTTACAGATTATTAACTGTTCTTTCAACAGCTGCGTAGTGAACGGCGTTTTATTTACTCTGTATCTAATTGCGAGCATCTTCGAAAAGTTTGTCCATATGTAAGTTCAAGTCTTCCAATAAATTTCGAGCTTGTCTGCCCAAAGTAATTACCAAAGTTCCAACATAGTTTGTTTTGGTTGCTGAAAGTAAACAAATAATACTCCAAGAAAACGTCTCGCTGTTCGATCTTGCTGGATTTCTGGAAATGCTAGGAGTAAAGATTATAGGATGTGTAACTTTTGGATTTGAAGAATTTTGCCTCGATATGTGGTCAATACAATTTTATTTTAAATAAATCGAGGCAGAACAAAAAAACTGTTTCCAGTTGAAAATTTCGAAAAATAAAGTTTGACAAAGGTAACTGAAATTCTTAAGAATAAGAAGTTGGATTCTGAGGTTTTTATTGAAAACTAGAGTTTGGAATTCTTTATTCTCTATATTCCCCATGAGCTAATGAGGATCCTTTTCTCCAGAGTCATGAAGTTTAAGAGCATCCATATAAAATAAATGGGTGACCTTGTGCCCCAGGTTTTGTGGGTGCCATAGTTATACCTTCCAGGTAGTGGAGAGTTAAAGCATGTTATCGGTCTGCTATTCTAAGGAATCGACAAATCTCTGCTTTCGAGAATGAGAACGGTCCGCACCTCGACGAACCAATCCTCCAGGGTTATCAGGGTTGCGCAGTTCATTGAGTTCAGGCTGTCGAAACTTCCTGCTGAAAGATTCGAACTACGCTAGGACTGGAGTGTCTAAGTTGAGTGGCTGGGGCTGTTCATAGATATCCTTCTAGGAAGCTCTTGGAATAAGCGAGAAGGAGATGGTTTCTCGCGAAACCTAAGCTTTTTCGCGATATTTTTAGCTCGCCTCACCAGTGACCCTCAGCAGCACCCCTTGACTCAAAGTGTGATGGATACGTCGTAGTTTGGCGATTATTCGCCACAACGCGACACAAAAAGCCTGTTGGTCGCCCTGTTATCCATCACACATTGGCTAATAGATGCATGTTGTCTCGCCAACGTAATCTTAGCCTACCGTTCCGAACTGCAAGGCCGGGAATTCGTCTCTCCGATTCGTAAAGCGACTGGACGACGATGTACACGGCGGTGTTGATTTGGAAGAAGTTCATAGAACACTATGAATCCCGCATCCAAACAAGTCAGTTCTTGCGGCTTCAGGGCCCTAATTCTGTGGAGCCCCCTAGATGGCAGCCGTGCCAACGGGTGGTAGAACTTCCACTTTCACCACTTCGTTGGTAGGCTTGGAAGGAGCTATATAGCCCTGCCGCCGAAGATAGGATAGGTAATCCCCAAGATTATGGGCGGAAAAGGCGGCATGCTCCGGATGTGTTTCACACCACAGAGCATGTATTCTCGCTATGTACCCCCTTCGCTCGAGCTCACTATTTTTTTAACAATGCATAATGCTATCTCTTAGCTCATGCGTCCACTCAAAGCATCCGTTGTCATTGCCAGGGTTGTCATCAGTAGGCAAATGATTGTTATGGGTCCCACCACCTTGCCTTTGATCCCTTCTAGAGGGTTGATTGTGAGGGCCCCTTTCTCGATTACCAGGAACCCAGTTTTGGGTCTACCGAGTGGTTAGCTCTGTAGACCCACGGCCGGCATCGGAGAGTGAGTGATGTTTTCTCTCTCGGGTGCGCCTGGGCTACCGGATAGTCAGTGTTCTAGTAAAAAAATCAAACTTTCTTTGCTCGATGGACTCTTCAGGCAGCTTCAACTGAAATATTGCAATCAAGTTCTCTAGGTGAACTATTCAATACTAGGCAATTCCTGAAAACATAATCCTGCATAATGACAGCAATATTTGCCTGGCGGTAGGCAGTCCAACACAGTGACTTGAACTAAGGAAAATCGTCGGTGAGATTCCGATAATTCAAACTGGAAATACAATTTTTGAAGAGGAGGTATAGGACAGGCCCTGATACACTGCCCTGCGGAACACCAGCCGAAGTTGATAGGTATTCTACAATAATATTCTTGAAAATCGTTTTGGAATCTCTCTTGAAATGTGAATATGGCTTTTTCATACCTGCATAATAATGCGGTTCACGTTCATGAAAATGATGGTGCCTCATATTGACGTCTTCATCCCCTGGTTGGTGGAGTTGTGGTATGAGGTTGAGCCAAACTGCCATTTTATGACCACGGTAATGACTCTTCATTTTAGGCTTTGAAGCTGAAATGAAAAACAAAATCAGCTACTATACCACCATTTTGGTAATTATAATTAATATCTTTATTATTTTCACTTATTAGATACTACATATCATAATATTTTGATCTACATATAATTCAATATAAAAGAGAATGAAAGGCGGAGTTCACTTTTTGTAGAGGCGGGTCTCTTGTAAAACATTCAACTTTCAAAAAGTTTCTTAAACAATTGGGGTAACGAAATACAAAATTTCTTTTTATTGTTATTTTTGCCTTTTTCGTATAAAATGAAAAATTTTAATTATATAATTGAGTACACTCATAGATAATACGATGATGCTTGCAAATGTCAATACTTTATCAAATAAATAATTCCCGAAATACAACAGCCAACACCAAATATTACAAAATACAGCATGTGGTAACGAGCATAATAAAGTGACCTTTTCAAATGAAAATTCCGTAGTAAAGTATTTTTTCTTGGAACAAAACAGACAATCCATCAAAGTATACGAAGTGAACTGTGAAAGCTGTCCCAAATGCTATGTTGGGCATACCGAACGCTATTTCGAAACGTGAGTTGTAGAGTATATGAAATAATCTAAGAAACTGAATATCAAAAATCCCACAGCCCTTGTTGAAAATAAAAAAGATCATGGACACACTTTCGACTTTGAACATCCGACTATTCTAGATGTTGAACCATATGCATCTGGAAGACTTTCGAGCAAAATGATATCCTCAAACACGATAGTATTAACACTACAAGGTATGTCGATGGCCTTGATACCGCATATATCAATTCGATCTAATATGTTTTATTATTCAAAAATAGTGATATTGTCATCACAATGAAACTTCTTTTAGGTGAATAATTGATCCAGGAATTCTCGATTTCTTGTGACATCGAAACACTGTAACAGAGCCTTGAAGAGGAATTCAGTTGAATACAAAACGTTGTCAAGAAAACGGTAGTTTTTGAAGAAAAATTGATGATGTCACCCAAGTAACCCATTTCGAAATCAGTGTTTTATACTGTTGAAAAACTATGAACCAGGTTGAGAATTAGCCATGTGAATATTCTAGACATTGTTACAATTCAAATGAAACTGCAGACTAACACTCTATATTGATTTATTGGATCACTTCGTTCCACACTTTCAACTTGACTTCTTTGATATGCGTGTGGGTAGTATTTATATATGTTGATGGAAGCCTTCCAAAGCCGATAAGGAAGTCGCTGAAAGTCTATCGAAACGACGCGGCATTTAGAACAATCGCGAAGCTAAAGTCGTGTTGATTGCGTTCTTGGCCAAGTCACAATCGATTTACAACGACCAGTGACAGCCGGCGTCAGGGAATGACTCACAACAATATTTTACCAGTTCATGTTGATTGGTCACTGATAATTTTGCATCTAATATTTTTTTGAGATATTTTTATGAGATATGATTGTTGCAGTTCCTGTAAAATCTATATGTTTCTACTATGTACAAAGTTGATCAATCAGTGACCCTGAAAATTCTGTGGAGTTTCTTTCCAGAACTCATTAAGGAAATCAAATTGAAGCTGTCTAGATATCGAGGTAAATATGTAAATTCAATACAGACTCTTCCAGTCAGATTGACAAAACAGTCTGCTTCTGTGACCCTAATTAATGATTTTCAGCAATAATATATTGAATAGTCATAATTAATAATGTAATTAAAAAAATCGTCAAGCCGGAATGATTATAATAGTATACCGAGAATTTTAACATGTAGTGTTTCTGTTGTTATTATCTGACAACCATATAATTCTGTTTTGATCAAGATATGAAAGACGAAAGACACAATCATCAACATTGGTAGCCTCCTCGGCTACCAATGTTAGAGTACATCTGAAATCATCATGCTGTTTAAAGTATCGAAAGATCTACTCAAGTCGAATAACAGACCCACGAGAATATTTTGCTCCTCAACTGTATCACGGATTTCTTGGTTGCCATTGCCAACAAAATTATTGGTTCTTTGACAAATAAGGGAGTTTAGAACATTCTCAATTGATGATTTCGATATATCTTGCCCTCCTCAGGATGAAACAAATTTTGATAATACACAAGTTTCAGAAAGTTCTGCCTCTGGCATGTCTGGCTCTACGGAAAACGTCCGTTTTTTTCGATCAAAACCAGAAGGGCTTTCTGAGAGTTCTCCGAGTTGGAGTCTAGGGAAAACCGATCTAGCTGACTTTCACCGCTCCATTTTTGTTCACATTCTTTTCCTTTGATTAATTGTGTATTCTTGATATTTTCCGACATTTCCGTTGCAGGGCGATTAACGGGAAAAGTCATTAACTGAAACAAACGACTGGGGATTGTCACCGACTTTCCAGGTTCCTACATTAATTACTTTTCGTAAATTAGTTTTGAATCTGGTAGTTAGTACTGATCATTGCCAGGTGAAAAAGTAGAAGAATTTAGAGTGGTTGGATTAGCTAAAAATAGAAAATATTTCTATTTTATGTATCGTTACTAGCTGGTAGTTTGAGCTTTCTATTGTTATGATGAAAAATTGATTTTAAGGGATGCTATTACAATTTAATACAGAATTGATCAATGGGCATCAGTTTTTTCTGGGAATCTCTAGGTGGAGGTATTATCAAAATAAAAAAAAGGCTGGTTTGCTTTCGGGAAATTGTTCACTCATACAGCCGATATGGAGCTCTGAAAAACTGATGATACATTTTCGAATCAATTTCTAGTAAGTCAGTCAGTGAGTCACTGAGTCATTCAGTCAGTGAGACACTATCTCTCACTCACTCACTCACTATCTGTGAGTGAGTGAGTGTGTGAGTCAGTTACATAGTCAGACATTTGGTCAGTCAGTCATTCGGCCTGTTAGTCAGTCAGTAAGTCGCTCAGTGAGCCAGTGAGTCTATCAGGAAGTCAGTGAGTAAGTCAGTCAGTGAGTCAGTCAGTCAGTCGGTCAGTCAATGGGTGAATCAGTCATTTAGGTAGTCAAACAGTGAATTATTCAGATATCAGTCAATAGGTTGCTCAGTGAGTCAGTCAGTAAGTTAGCCAGTGAGTCAGTCAGTGATTCAATGACTGAGTCGGCCAGTAGATGAGTCAGTCAGTGAGTAAGTCAGTCAGCCAGTGAGTTAGTCAGTAGTCAGTCAGCCAATGAGACTGTCAGTCAGTCAGTCAATGAATGAGTCTCTCAGTTGGTAAACCAGTCAGTGAGTCAGTCAGTCAGTGGGTTAGTCGATGAGCGAGTGAGTCAGTCAGTGCTTCAATGACTCAACGAGTCAGTCAAACAGTGAGTCAGTCAATGAGCCAGTCGGTCGGTCAGTGATGTAGTCATTGAATGCGTGAGTCAGTGAGGTAGTCATTGATTGCGTGAGTTAGTAAGTCAGTCAGTCGGTCAGTAAGTAAGTGGGGTAGTCAGTACCAGAAAGTTTTTAATTTGTTTTGTAATGATACACTCCTCATCAAAAAGGCAAGTTTCAGTCGAAACCGCCCTATCAATTAAACATTTTTCCCGGCATTCAATATTCAGAACGCTCAAACTGTATCCGAGTGTTTAACATCTGTTTGGAAAACATCAATTAAAATCCAATTTCGAGTAATAGCAATAAAGTAAAATGCGCGACGATTAATCCGCACTGACGTGCTCTTCCGAAGATATGTTCGACGTTTAATTGGTTTTGATGGGCAGAGAGAACAAAGACTGGTAAGCTATTGGCAGAATGCCAGAAATTTCGTTTACGCTAATTGCTCTCCTGCATTCCGCGACACTAAATCATCTCTTTATTTTCGCTTCTCGCAAAAACCGAGCCCATCGACATCACTTGTCCGAGCAAAATAGCACATTGTTAATCATGCTTATTTAATTTTAAGCAGTTCCACTATCGCTCTTGGCAAAATAATTGTCTTCCATCTACTAAAGTCTGTTTTTCCCTCAACCAACTGTCATTCCATATGCACGACAACCCTCAGAAGTCGAAACATGTGCGAGCTAAGGGTTCACGTGGTCTTACTTTCAAATGTTACTCAGATTAGATGATTCTCAATGAAAGTCCATGGTATTGCTATGGGGCTCGAAACAACGTTCCACATAACTGTTGATTGAATCAGTAGTTCGAATCACCCGCTCCAACCCAACCGGCTACCGTCACAACATTGAGGTCAAATATTCTTAATGATTCTAGTCAATGAAAAATACCGTACACACTGAAAGTTTACTTAGATCTTGATCGAACTTGAAAAACAAAATACAATTGTTTGAATAACCTTCGAATAATATGGTACACATCAACTTCGGAGGATGGTAAACTCCATTTGAAATCATTATATTTTATAATACACAATGTATAATTCACAATGTTCTTCACAGTTGATATCTCTTTTCTATCGAGAACCTAGGTTAGGTTAAGTCCAAAGTAAGTGAAGCTGTTCGACTCCCAACTATTTCACAACCCAATAAGTTCTGGTCATACCTTTGTTTGGCGAATAACCCGCTGAACCACAACCACAGGGTTGTGAGGGTAATGGTAGGTCAACTAACAATGGATCTGCAAAGGTGGCAGTGAAACCGGCCAGCTCTCCTATCACATAACATCTCTATGCGAAGCTTCAGCGAGGCTAAGACATGGGAGATGCAGAAAAAAGAAATTAGGGGCTATAAGCTACATGAACCAACAAATATCGATGTTTTGGAGCTCTTATAACCAAGGATCATAACCATAGATCTGCAAAGATGGCAGTTGAACAGGCAGAATGTCAGCTCACCTATTACATAGCACGTGTGGATGCGAAGCGTTAGCAAGGCCGAGGAATGAGAAATCAGGGGCTATAAGCCATACCAAGAAGCCAATATCAAGGCTTTTGAGTCTCATTGAAGAGATCAAGCTAGACGTAGAGCTCTGATAACCGCAGGTCATATGCCAGCTCTTTTCACACATAGCACTTGTGGTGCTGTGTTGAGGCGAAGCGTTAGCAAGCTGAGGCAAGGGAAATGCAATAGTGAGAAATCAGGGGTTATGAGCTATATGAGGGAGCCAATATCAAGGCTTTTGAGTCTCATTGAAGAGATCAAGCTAGACATAGAACTCTGATAACCGCAGGTCATATGCCAGCTCTTTTTACACATAGCACTTGTGGTGCTGTGTTAAGGTAAAGCGTTAGCAAGCTGAGGCAAAAGAAATACAAGAGTGAGAAATCAGGGGTTATGAGCTATATGAGGGAGCCAATATCAAGGCTTTGGGGTCTCATTGAAGAGATCGAAGTGGATGGACAGTTCTGATAACTGAGGAGCATTGCGATAGATATGCGAAAGTCGCAGTGAAACAGGCCATATGTCAGGTTTTCCATCACATAACTATGTGATGCAAAGCCGAAGCATGGGAGATGCAAGAATGAGTACTCAGAGACTATGAGCTATATAAAGAAACTAATATCAAGGCTTTGGGATCTCATTGAAGAGATCAAACTAGATAGAGAGTTCTGATAACAAAGGAGGATCACGAATGCCAATACAAGGCATGGCAATGCAGGAAACCTGAAGCTATAGGTTATAAGAATGACCAAACGTCAAGGCTTTGGAGTCTCACTAAAGAGATCAAGCTAGATGAAGACAGAAACATCAGAATAGGTGGAACAGGCCACATGTCAGCTCCGCTATCATTATAGTCTATTCTAACCACACTTTTGGACACAAATATGCGAGCTGCTTGTGAAGTATTTTTTACTGTCGAACATAAGGAGATGTTTTATCCCTTTGTTGTACATATTCCTTCCTTTCAGCTCTTGTGAAAATCCATTTTCTTCGAAGCAATATTAATATATAGCAAACACTCCTCAACGAAAGTTCTTAATTTCCCCGAGAAGGATCAAAACTCTTCGAAATAGTGGTTAAGTATCGTTCATCGATTATCACAACTTTGTAAAATGTTTCCTCAAACTTGCCATCCATTATTTTCAATGGAGAACTTGAAAAGCTCCCGTTTCAATCAAGAAATAAGCTGCTTACATCCAATTTTATAACTCTCAACAAATTGTTCTTAATTTTTATTCTTCCACGAGATATTTGCGGTGTAGTTTCAAGTTTTCAGATGGAGAAGTTTCGATTGGGTGAGGTAGGAGATTAAAATTCGGTTGTCGAGTTGAAGTTTATGTTTTCTTAGAATTACCAAACGGAAAAATGAAAATCTTTGATTTTATTAAAAAGATACTCTCGTTGTCAGTTTTATTTCCGGAAATTATGAAATTTGTGAGACTCGATGCGGGTCAAACAATGAATACTTCACTCATCTATTCCAAAACATTTAAAAGTTTCATTTTAACAAACTGAGCCACTGCATTCTCCCTAAAATCTGCCAGTTCAAACACAATTCAGCTATATTTGCTCTTATAAACTTCATGAAGAGGCAACTCGCGAACAATTATGTAAATCCCCAGCTTCTCGTTCATTGTCGTACAAGTATCTCTTCAACTCACATTAAATACCAGTTAAATCTCGCGACCCAACTTTCACTTGAATTAACTGTAAAAGCAGAAGCCTATGGTTTTGGTTACACTCGTCTGCGAGACACTCCAAGAAACGGAAAACAAGCTACAGGCAGGGCCTTCTGAATCTAAATTCTAACAAGAAGTCCAATTTATAGGACGGAAAATGCATCTGACCCTCTTTCCGTTGCTGTAAATCGAGTGGCGGGGAATTTTTCGACGAAGAATATCGTTCTGGAGAAGAAACGGGCCATGGAGAGGATGGAGGACCGTCGAATTCATTTCATGGTTGATTTTATGGTGTACAATGGATGTCGAATATATGAAAATTCGGTCAAGCTTTCGTTTATATTCGATGCTCTTGCTTATTATATGACAGGGGTGGTTTCAGTTAGCTTCAGTTGAAGGATGCGTTGTGGTGTTCGTAATATAGATGATATGCAGGGTGTGGAAAAAAGGTTCTTCCACCTCACTAACAACAACCTTCTGAAGATGAAACTTGTGCGAGTTGAGAACACATTTTCTATGTATCAGAAGGCAATTTCCACTGTACAATATTTTTTCATTCATACCAGTGGCGTCCCTGCGACATCCGACCTGAATTATTTCAAAGTCAAAATTGAATTATGCTTCATTCATAGATTCATATCTTAATTGACGAAGCTTGGTCTCAAATAACAACGAAAACTAGACAATGGGATAGATATTATGATACTAATTATAATATTCACTCACTATAGCGCAGATTGTCTCTTGTCTAGATTCCTGGCCATATTGGCTTGGAAGGCAATGAGGCTGCTGACTCCCTTGCAAAGGAGGGTGCTGCAAGTAGCTTCATCACCAAAACCTATCATTGGCATCACTTTAGACTTTGCCAAACAAATATTGAACACCTGGATGTATGGACTTCTTGCAGAATCTTTCAGGATTGATTCCGAACAGTTGTTGGACTACAGTAGGGATGAACTACGATGTCTAACAGGCCTTCTTAGATGTCACTTAGAGGCCACTGAGATTTTAGTTGGTGCATATGAGATCTATTCAAAAAATAACGTTAATGTTGAAATTTGGCGGACTATGTACATACCTCTGTACCCATCACGCGACTGCGGTAAGCACTAAGCACTAAGGTGCGACTGTGGTAAGCACTAAGGTGTTGAAGACTCCATCCTGGCAAGCCATGATGAACACCTCAGTTTCCTGAGGAAAGCGAACATCAGGCGTTTTGATGAGCCAAGGTCTTTAATGTTATTGAAGAAGACCCCATGCATTGAATTATCCTTATGTTTCCGCAGAAGTAAGGTGATCTCTGAGGCTTTTATCTGAGCTCTTTGCTGAACGGGTTCCAACTCGGTGACAGTGTTGTGCTCACTTCTTTCAGTGTCGAAAACTAAACCGAGTTCATCAGCTGCTCGGGCAGCTGCCCTGAAGAGGAATGCTCCAATTTCTGCTCTTTCACGGTCACGGATCATGCTGAGAAGAGGATCCGAACTCCTGACGACTTTATAGGCTGTATCCAGTACCATTCTCTCATGTAAACACTCCAAACTCAAAAGTCCACGGTCTCCCTGTTGTCGGGGGAAGTACAATCGTGAAACGGAAGATTTGGGATGCAAACTCCTATAGAGATGAGAGAGTTTTTCACTGCTGTTACCTCTTGTGAGGTGCGTTGTTCCATCCCGAGGTGATTATACGTCTCTCCGGCATCCAGATGGTGTAGGATGCTTCCATCTACGAGCTGCACATCCTCTCCCTAGTCCCCGCAACGTCCTCTTTAGAGATAGACCATTGCACATTTGTCTATCCCGAATTTTATACCGATAGCATGCGTTTACTCCTCCACCACCCTCAAGGAATGATGGAGATCCTTCTCTCCAGAGGCATAAAGTTTAAGATCATTCATATAAAACAAATTTGTGACCTTGTGCCTCCGGTGTCCGGAGGTGCCACAGTTATACTCACGAGTATTTCTGTGCGCAACGGATAATGGCAATAGTGAGATGCAGAATAGAAGGGGACTGAGGGAATCATCCTGAAATACACCCCTTCTGAAAGTGACCACCCTGTTTGGAATCTTGCTTGACCAGATGTTATGGTGAAGCGAATTCGCCAAAGTGATATCAGTTGTTCAATGCATCTCACTATGTTGTCGGGTACCGCAAGGCATCTGAGCAAATGCAAGATGAGCTCATGCGAAATTGTATCAAATGCCTTA
>WOGO01003032.1:0-14879 GCA_015342085.1 Leptinotarsa defecta | reverse complement strand
CAATAATACAGTCTACTCTCGAAAGCGTTCCGTACATTATTCATATAACATTCCAGCAGGATGGTGCCCCCCACATTTTGATGTTTGGGTGAGACAGTTTTTGGACGAACGTTTTCCAATGCGTTGGATCGGCAGAAGGGTTCCAGTGAAATGGCCAGCTAGATCACCTGATCTTACGCCGGTGGACTTTTTTTCTGTGGGAACATCTCAATGCGAAAGACCTGCGACAGAGAATTGTTCGGGAATGCCGATTTCTGACTCCGGACATCTTCAATAATGTAAGGAACGCTTTCGAAAATAGACTGTATTATGAATGGAGGTCATTTTGAACACTTTATCCGTTGATTGTGTTGCCATTGATATTACTTTTGTTGATTTCCTCAGCGAATTTTCGTTTTTTTCTTGAATAAAACGTTCAACATTCAATTCTGCGAAAAAAATTACAAAAGTAATATAGGGACAAAAGACCTTTCAAATGCTGTATCAGTCGACCTCCCATGCCATAAAAAAAAATAGAGGGGGTAGTTGCTGACCGCAGGAGAGTGAAGTTTAGCGTATGATTTCCATATCAGAATTAGTCACCCTAGATATAAAAATTGACGTGTTCTTTGAAATTTTCAACTACACGTCCATTTCTGACTTACAGGGGGGGTCGAATTTTCATTGGAACTCCCTGTATATTACCTAAAAGAGGGTAGGTTCTGCAACCAGTTGTGCATTTGACAGGTTGAATATTTCATCAGTAGGTATTGGTTTTGGTCCCAGAAATTTCACCTCATATGATATTTCATTTCTGAATGTTGTGAACTTTCAAAATTCAGGGTAATTCAGTATAGATACCTATTTCCATTTCAATCAATTTTGAAATATTATCTATCGAATAAATTTAATAATGGAGAACTGCCTGACATCCATACTCAACCAATAATCGAAACATAAAAAGTGAATACTGTGATAAATTTATGTGGACAAAAAACTACTTCAAAAGTGCTACGGTTTTAGATAATTTAAGTAAGATAAATTGTGCAATTCAATATATTTTTAGAAAATGGCCTGTTTATTCCTTGAATAAATTATTTTTGTCGATAAGTAAACTGAACAAATCAAAGCGCTAATGCTGAGATACTATGAGAAGATATGTGTATACAGAGTGGTCACTTTTTTTAATGGGATTGTATTGGTAACCATACGAGTTAGAAGGTCGGTCTGGTATTTTTTATTCGATAGTAAATTATCCTCAATTTGACGTAATCAGATTTCGACTCCAAAGTTTCGTACTCTCTGGGTCACCCTCAACCTCATTTTTTTCAATACGGACCTACATATTTCATAAACATTTTTCGAAATAACTTCTCACGCTATCATTCAAATTTGGTTTTCAGATGATTGTGACCCCTACCCAAATTTCAATTCGGATCTGTATTAAATTTACCTGTCGACAAGAAAATCAACTCACTCATTTTGAACTGAATTGATTTTATCAGAAATAAAGGAATAAACAAGTAATAATTATTTACATATTTGAAAAGTGGGGAAAAACTCAATTCATAATAATCAAACGACACTATCATTAATTTGAAAAAAAATTAAATGAATATTCGAAAGTAATTGAAAAGCATTAGAGTAAGTGTTCGCATCATATGTTCAAAGAAAAACGGTAATGATGTCTAACTTCATGAATCATGTGGAGATTTTTTGTGGCATGAAAATGTTTATTCTTTCGATTGAACATGCCAGAATTTGTGAATGTCATTTCGTCTCCCCAAATAATATTGTGCGCAAAATTCTTGTTATTGTAACCAATAACATAATTGAAACCTTCTTTCAGAATCGTTACGATATAGTTTTTGCACGGCTTAAACAAATGATAAATCCGACAATAGTGGTCCCTAGCGAGAATATTGACAACGCATTGGAAGGTACTCAAGGAGACGAAATGAGCAAATGTATAAGGAGTTTGAGTTCCAGAACCGCAAAGTGCATTTTACAAAATGGTGGGCATTTCGAAAACTTACTTCATTAATTTTCATTTACTTTCGAATAATTGAAGATAACTGGCCGATATTTGATGAAAATCCATATTAAAAAACTAATTAATACAGTTTATTGTATGATTTTCACTATAAAGGGTTTTACGAAAACCGCGACACGTGTTTCGCTATACAATAGCTTCCTCAAGCATAAACTTCCTCAATCAGTTTATGCTTGAGGAATCTATTGTATAGCGAAACACGTGTCGCGGTTTTTGTAAAACCCTTTATAGTGAAAATCATACAATAAACTGTATTAATTAGTTTTTTCACTTTCGAATAATCATTCAATTTTTTTTTCAAATAAATGAGTTTCGTTTAATTATTATGAATTAGGTTTTTCTTCTCTTGAAATACGTAAATAATTATTATTTGTTTCTTGCTTTGATTCTGATACGTTCCATTCAGTTTGAGATGAGTGAGGTATCGGAATGTAACGCATGTTGGCAATTAAACTAAAGGTAAATTTAATACAGATCCGAATCAAATAAATTCGGATAAAGATGAAAATTTTTTGGAAATCCACTTTAAATGACATTGTACGATATAATGTGGAATTTAGCGTAAACAGTTATTTTGAAAAATGTCATAAAGTATGCAGGTCCGTATTGAGAAAAATGTGGTTGTGGATGGCCCACAAAGTACAAAACGTTAGATTTGAAATCTGATTACATCAAATTGAGGAGAATTTACTATCAAATGAAAAATATTTATAACATTTTTTTATTATTTCTGAAATAACGTGGGAAAAAAAATCAAAATGAAAGAATTTACTTTTCTTATGATATTTCAATAACCGGCCCTGATATTTTCGATTTGTTTCAACCACTTGACAGTGCTTCTATGAATGCAACTTTTTCTCCATTTGACCGACCTTCTAACTCTCATGGTTTGAAAATTGCCAATACAATCCCACTTAAAAAGTGGCCACTCTGTATACAGTAATGATTCTAATCCAGTAATAGTTTATATCTTATGTGTAAATATTGAAGGTACATAATTAAATGATACAGTTTTCAAGTGAACACCAATTTGCATATGTATGTTTTTCAAACAATTCAACTATTTATGGTATTCATGCAGTATTTTTTAAAATAAAACTAATATTTCATCTGTGCAGCAAGTATAAAAGAGATTACATAAAATCACATTACTATTGAGTTCCGTAATATCAGTTATTGTCAATTTGTCGGTTGACATCTCATTATAGTGAGCTGGCGATTTAAACATTTGAATTAGTCCATGGGGTATCAGTAATAGTTATGGTCCCGAAGTTAATATACAGAAAAAAATTCGCAAAAAAGTTTCATTGGTAGGATAATGTAAATAAACTATTAGGTACTAGAAAGGACATTTTTGATCATTTGAGTTATTGCAAAAAAAAAGAACAAAAAGTAAGCTGTTATTGGACGTTTAGTGAGAATTGCAAGATATTGACACGTATTGAATTTCACGGTAGCCATTTTTAAAACTACCCGGCATTTGATAAAAATCTTAAAAATACATTTTGCCTTTAATTTATTTTATAAGTAATACGGAAGTAATACTGTTGTAAGAGATAGATTTATCTTTAAACAAAAAGTTTTACTCTAACGAAGTTGTACTTTTAATATAATTTGGATGTAATGTTTGAATGTCTTTCAGCAACTTCAAATCGAAATCGACATTTATTCGACAAATATTTCCCGAAAAAAAATTAGTTAATAAAATTTTTTAATTGATTTCTCCAGGAATTTTCACCTTCTACAATCTGAAAAAATGATAATTGTAATGGAGATCTTTATACAGAGTAAGGCAGGTTACACTTTTCAAATCACCCCGAATAGTTATTGCGTAATTTCAAAGTAATTCTCAAAAATAATATTCATAATTTATCAGTAATCTTGTCATATTTAATAATTTTGCCTATCAAAAAAAAGACTTAAGGAACTGTACATATACTTATATTAACGTGTCGGAGGCTAAAATCCGCCTCCATCCTCAGAATTGTAAAAAATCGAATAAAACTTAGTTTTTTCCTTCGATTTGCTTTATTTTCAAACTTTTTCAATAGATGTCAAAGTCATTCTCTACAATTTTGAAGACATCGATAGGTCTGAGTCTACGGAACGTTAAGATAAGTATCTGTGAAATCGCTTAGCTCTCTTTTTATAAGCAAAATTAAAATACGTCAAGTTACTGATAAATCATTAATTTTCTTTGTGAGAATTACTTTGAATTTACGTTGTGACTTAACGGGGTGAAATGAAACTTTGCCTTTTTACCCCTGAATAGAGTTCTTCATTACAATTTTTATTTGTTCAATATTTCGAGGGACTCTTTCATTTGTATCAAATTGTTGACTTCAATATTTGAGGTGAGTATTTATTATTTGAACTATTAAAGTAACTGAATACTGAATAATATAGGAAGTTCTTTATTCGTTTTTTATACAAATGAAAATGTTTATATGAGTTTTTCTCTTTCTGATTCAAAAGTATGTTCAAAATCATGGATCGTTGGGTATTTCTTTTCTGTCGAGAAATATAATGTCCGAATCTTGATAGACAGACCATACATGTAATTTATAAACCTTGCCCCTAGCATTGAATATCAGTTATGAATCGTATTTGTCATTTCAACCATAATATTGTATATGTTCCGAGAAAAACACGGCTCCGGCACACCAAACCTGTAACACTCTTCACGACGCGCTTTTTACCAACGAAGGGTGCATCTTCCGAAGATGAAATGCGCACTGAGAATTGCCTTGAAGTTTTGGTATGTAGAAGCAGTGTTTGTGTTCGATTTACTCGTATTACAGAGATTCTGTTCTACCTTTCAGTGAAATATCTACTGTCTTTATAAGGATGTTCTGCCACCTCAGATTTGTCTATAAGTTTTATTCTTAAACTTTTTCTGTGATTGTAATTTTGTTGGGTTCAGCTTACATTTAAAAAAAATTGGTATTATTAGCCTTTTCATTTTAGGTAAAAGTAAGATTTTTTAAATAGTTTCAAAAACTAACAAAAATACTTTAATGATGGATTTTAAGTAATTGAATCGAGCAAGAACAAGAAGGAGTTCAAATTTCAAAGATTTCTGCATCGTTTATAATTTCACTTTAATTTTTTAACATCGTATAGCTACATTGAAAAATCACTAGATCTTGAAAGTGAATTCAAGGTGAACAGATGTAGCAGATTTTCTTCGGGAAGAAAAAGCCTAATAAGCTCTAGTTTTACGTTAACTTTGCATTATGAACAGTTGACACATAATTACTACATTATTATATCAGACGAAAATACCTTCAACCCGAGACATGATTTCAAACTTCATCTGATATCAGAAGTGAAAGCCTACACTCATGGTTGCTCTGGAAATGACTCTCTAAAGACAATTTTAGATTTAACCCATTATATGAGACTGAATCTATACACATTTCAACAATTAATTTTGCCCAATTGTTTCAAATCATTGTTGTAAGATCATAGCACTTCCAGTTTTCACCTTTTTCGTATCACTTGCTAACTATCAAAACATTTTGAAAACCTTGTTCATATCTTTATTATTGTTTTATTTCAACTTGAACATAGGATCTGCACTATAAAATTTTCAAACTATGAAAATCAAACAATAATATACTGAAAATCCATCAAATTCACCAGAATATATCCATAGATAATTTCTTGACTGTAACAAGTTCCAAACTTGTTACAGTAACGATTAGATTTTTGACAGAAAATTGTACCTAGACAGTAATTTTTTAAATAATTTTTTTTAAAGAAATGCTCAATTCAATTTTTGATGTTGATACATACAAGTACTTCACAAAATCTGATCTGATGAAACAGAACATCAATCAGTTTTATAAAATCCGTTCAAATAAAAAAAATCCCCAAAACCTTAGCAGTGAGTCTGGGGCCTATTGATAGAAGTCACAAAGCAAATGTTTATTACATGTTACATTACAGCCACAGAATATAATTGTTATTTGAGGCTTTTACAAAATCCATTCAGTTCACTTGTATGTCGGTTGTAATCTAACGAGTTGGAAAAGTCTCATGAGTCAAACAGGTGATTCATGGGACATGTATTTGTTTTGCAGATGCAGCCAATGACGATCAATTTTAAACATATTATAATCTTATGGAAGACTTAACGAACGATTTCTGGACTAACTACTGGCGTTGGTGCTCGGAATTCACTAGAAATGTGCCTTCATTTATTTTTAGTGTTATAACTCATATCTTAGGCAATCATTATACTGCTGTATATCACAAAGTCGTATCTACATGTGATATAATATGCATTTCATAAAAAAATTATTATATAGGAAGACATTTCTTACATTTCAATCCTTCGTCTTTAGATTCATAATTCAAATTGCATGGGTATGGAATTATTAAAGTTTTAAATGTGATGATTGCCTAACAAATACTGTATATGTCTAAGTAGACAGACTTTAATGGTAAATTTAAATTTCGTCAATAAACATGACATGAAATCATGTATAGGAATGTAGGCTTTCACGCCTGGCGTTAATGTTTTCATTGGTTTCCAGGTTTTGCCGAGGTCTTCTTTGGATACAATTTCCAAACGTTTCAACTGCAACTGCGGCAGTCATCTTCAGTGGCGTGGTCGAAGTACTCTTCTTGACGTATTAACTGATACGTCAAGTTGATACGTCAAAAAGAGTACTTCGACCACGCCACTGAAGATGACTACCGCAGTTGAAGTTGTAACCAAAGAAGACCTCGGCAAAATCCGGAAACCAACCAAAACATGAAATCAGGTGTCTCCATAATAAAATATCGATAGAGTAATCAGTTCAAATATAAAAATATAATGAACATTTATGAATGTGTTTATCAAAGACAAAATAATTTTCTTGGTAATAATCTGCAATTGATTTCGAAATGTTCGTTAACGAAAATTGGAAAGTTCAAACAAATTGGGTACAACTCTATTCAATCTCATAATAAAGAGATAATTTGAACAGATTTCAGTCATTTAGATAAGGTTATTATTTAGGAGGTCTCTTTGTGTTTCAAATTCATATTTACAGCAACAAGTGCAGAAAATTACTATTGAAAACTTTTTTGTTTCAGATTTCAGAAAACTCAAAAACAGTTGGAATTCAATATACTCTGCTATTTTGTTTTTTATATAGTTATTGTCAGCTTGAACGGTGAAAGTTTCACGTTTCAACGCTGCCTCTTTTCGAAACTGAAATATATATTCAGCTAAGAAATTCCAGCATGAGTTTTCTAACAAACAAACACGTCTACTTAACTTGATATCTTTATCAGTAAATTGACAACACTTTTAGAACTTCAATTTTGAACTCGCATCAAATATATTTATGTTACGACAATAAGTTGGTTAAAAATTCTACCATTTTATAATATCCATAGAGTGATCGTTAACTGTCATTAAAGTATAAAAGGCTATCCATGAATTACTGAAATAAAAGCATTGATAACGAAAAGCAACATGAAAAATTATAATGTTATAATGAATTTTACTAGTTTGAACTTCAACTGTCTAATATGATTGAAAATCTCTGGAAGAACAAATAACATTAGAAGGAATATCTTGAATATCAATTATATATATATAATAATTATAATAATATAACTTGATTTGATCAGTAAGCAAAATTCACAATGAAATAAATAATAATATAATAACTTGAGGGGTCAATAAAGAGAGAGAATCCCTTTGAAGGAAGAACCTGCTTGTACTTGGATTATACAGTTGAATATAAAAAAAAAAATTATATATAAATTCTAATATCAGTGTATTCAACCGATGAATATTTGAATCCCATAAAAACTTATAAAGTTGCCCACGGGTAAAAATATTTTAGGTATACTTTAAGCAGTTGATTTCTTGTTAATTATGACAATTGATAATAAATTGAAGTTTTACAATAAAATTATAATCATTGAAGTAGGCTAGTACTATTAAAAATCACATTTCTAATGATAGGTAAAGCAAAATAATATTCTATTTATACAGGGCTATTCAAATTCGTTTCTGTACATGGGGATGTCGTAAACGATAAGAGATAGAGTGTCGGTTAAAGTTGCGTATTTTAGAGACCTATTCAATAATGTAAATAAATCGAATATAGCTTTTTTGGTTCTGAAGATATACAGGAAAAACAAAAAATCCCAAATTATTTTTTTGCCTTTATCTTCTTTATTCGCAGACATATTGAAAATCTGTCCTCATTTTGCTATTGGCATTTGATGTGGGCTCTCAGAATATATCCATGAATCTTTTATACAGGGTGTCATCTGATTTGGGCCACCCCATCTTTGAATTTTTAAATACGGACCTGTATTTTTTCATCAGTTCGGACTTCCATTGTCTAATATAATATAAATTGATTTGAAATCCATGAAAAATTGTTTAAACAATTAAAAAGATTAACCGAATATACCAATTTTATTGAACAAAAAACTGAAAATTACAAAAAATAACATACAAGCAACTACCAAAAAAATAAAAAAAATTGAAATATTAATAAAAGCTGAAAAAAGTTAAAAAATATTTTTAACAAAAAATTAAAAATAAAAATTCCAAACCAAGTTACGTCACGACTTTTCGATTGTTAGTATCCACAATCGTCTTCGGGTGATAACTGTTATCACCCGATTATCACCCAGTTATCACCCGAAGACGATTGTGGATACTAACAAACGAAACGTCGTGACGTACCTTGGTTTGGAATCTTTTAATTTTTATTTTTCATTTTTTGAAAATAATATTTTTTAATTTTTTCAGCTTTTATTAATATTTCAATTTTTTTTATTTTTTTTGTAGTTGCTTGTATGTTATTTTTTGTAATTTTCAGTTTTTTGTTTAATAAAATTGGTATATTCGAATAATATTTTTAATTTTTAAAATTTTTTTTTAGGGATTTCAAATCAATTTATATTGATTTATATTGATTATATATTATATTGATTTACAATGGAAGTCCGAACTGATGAAATACACCACAAAACAATGTCAACCAACTTCAAACATATCTGTATTTTTTGTTGTAGTTTTTGGATCGTAGACGTTCACTTCATACTGAGCAATTAAATTAAATTTTATATTTCGGGATTTTTCGGTAATATTCGATTATAATTGTGTTAATTATTCCCTTTTAAATTACGGCCCCGGAAATTGGTAGAATGAATTGAAAAAAACACAATATCAACTTTCATGTCTCTCTATGTACCGTAGAGTTTTTTTTTCATTTTTAGGTACCTATTCATATTTTTTCCATTGCTTTGAGCGTTTTCTACAATGAATTTCGAATAAGAAAACCTTTTATGATTATCTGAAACATATTTACAACAAAAATATATTTTATGTGTTTTGATGAGCAGAAAAAAAATGGTAGCAATAATAACATCCGAAGTAATTTATATACACAAAAAAATTAATTGTGTAATAAATGTTCGGCGTCCTTTCATTTCGAGACAAATAATGGGACAATAAGATGATCTGCAAGATTACCAGATCTTACATTGAAAAATAGGATTTACGCTGACAGAGAGATAGAAAATGTGGAAGACTCGAGATTGAGGATTTTGAATGATTTCGCAACAATGCAGCTAATAAGTGTATTAAAGGCAATAAATAATATGAAAAACAGAGTTTAAAAATGCCTCGAATTGGAAGGACTCCAATTCGAACATTTATTGCGCCAATAATTTTTTGGGTACCTATATAAATTATTTCATTTCGATTTTCATTACAATGATAGTGTTCGTTTCGGGTGTTATTATTGCTATCATTTCTTTTTCTGCTTATTGAAACACATATAATACATTTTTGATGTAGATATGTTTCAAATAATCATAAAAGGTTTTCTTATTAGAAGTTCATTGCAGAAAACGCTCAGAGCAATGGAAAAAATATGAATAGGTACCTAAAAATAAAAAAAAACTCTCGATAAACTCTAACATACATAGAGAGACGTGAAAGTTCACAGACATATTGAAAATCTTCCAATATGTCTGTGAATAAAGAAGATATAGGCAAAAATAAAAATTTAGGATTGTTTGGTTTTTCCTGTATATCTCCAGAGCCAAAAGAACTATATTCGATTTCTTTACATCATTGAATAGGTCTCTAAAATGTTCAACTTTACCATAATTTAACCGACACTCTATCTCTCATCGTTTACGAGATCCCCATGTACAGAAACGAATTTGAATAGCCTTGTATAATAAGTTTATTGTATTTTAAACAAGACAATGTGCGGTCTCTCTTTCCATATTGTAAATGAAATTTTCAAAGTATTTCTTAAATAGTTGTTCAGAGTTAAAGATTATTAAATATGTTTCATAATTATCAGGAAGATAATTAATTAATTTTGCACTCAAAAAAATATGACTTCAGATCAAGAGACCTGGAGCAAAAAGTTGTTTCAATTTTTTTGTGTTAGATACTTCTTGTATTATATGGGTTTGTGATAGGTTGTAGCTTACTTCTGTTTTTATATGAATATTGAAGTAAACTGTATACATACAATTGTCTTACTCATCAAAAATTTTGGATTCTTCAAAGAGATCATTAAATGGATAAGTGCTTGTTTTACCATAAATGATTTTTAATTTTTTTGAAGTATTTCAACTTTGTTTAAATGACAAGAATCAATAATATCGCCGCATCCTAGAATTGCATATTGTAAGCGCGATCGTACCAGAGCGTAATAATCTATTTTCAGCTGGGATATGCTTAGAATAGTTTTCAAGTATTTGAAATTATACAATAGTGTTCTAAGTACGTTTTTCAGAGCATTGGCATGGTAGTCCAATTTTAAGTGTGAATCTATGATGACACCAAGATATTTGATATGATCAGTTTTCTTCATTACTTTTATTTCACTTTCGTTTATTCGAACTTTAATTTCGTCATAGCTTGGAAGTTTATTTTTATAGCAGCAAAAGATAATGAAGACAGTTTTATCGAAATTAATTGTAAGCAGTTTATGACACAATTTATTAAATAACTTTCCAAGTTCGGTTTCGGTTGTACTTTTGAAATCAGTCCAGTTATGCGCGGTATACAGTATAACAGTATCAGTGTAACTGAAAAGTTTGCCTTCAGTTTGAATATTTAGTATGTTAATTTATATACTCTGAAAACAATATAGGACCTAATATAATGCCTTGTGGACCCCCACACTTAATATACGCCTGGTTTCTTTTTACCCCATTCACTTTAGTAACGTGCATTCCACCTTCAAGATAATTTCGAAATAGAATTGAGGTCTTGTCACGTATTCCTAAGTCTTCCAGTGTATCAACAAATGGTCATGACTAACACTATCGAAGACTTTTGCAGGATCCAAGAATACACAAAGTGCTGCTTTTCCTTTATCTACTGCTCAGTAAAGATTTCCAGTGAGCTGCTCTATAGCATCAGTAGAACTTTTATCCTGCCTAAAACCAAATTGTTTATTTGATATCAGTTCATATTTATAAAAATATTTTGTTAGCCGTTGTTTTAAACTTTTTTCCACAATTTTACTAAGATTAGTTATTATTCACCATTTTCGTCTTGTCTGCCTTTTTAAAAAGTGGCGTAATAATCTTTCTGATATATGCTATTTATTAAATAAGCCAATGGCTTTGATATTTCAGTGGCAATTTTTTCGAGAGTTTTAGCTGTAATTGAGTCAACACCAGGGTTTTTTTGGGTTTCAAGGACATCACAATATCTATTAATTCTTTCTCACTAACTCCTTCCAGAACAAACAAGTTCAAAACTGTATTAAGTTTAGAAAAAGAGGTTGAGGGAGTACACATGTTTTCTGAAAGACTGACCTACATTTGCAAAATATTGATTCATTTCAGTACATATTACATTTCAATCATTTGTTTGAATGCCATTTTCCAGTGATCATTTCTTCAATTTGTTGTTTACTTTTTGGAGTTTTATTTATTTGCTTTATTATCTTCCACAAAATTTTTGAATTAATATTCTCTGATATCTGTTTCTGAAAGTAGTCTTTTTTAGTTTTTGTTATTAGTTTGTTGGTAATATTTTGGTATATAAGCAATAGAAGGTGAAATGAAAATACAATGAAATGAATAAAATAAAATAAACAAGATGAAAATGACCACAGAGTGAAAATAAAAAGAATAAAAACAATAATGAACAAAAAATTTAAAAAGATTTTGAACCAAGTTACTTCACGACGTTTCGAGTGACTGGGATTCTAACAATTGTGGATACAAATAATTGAAGTAACTTGGTTTGAAATCTTTTTGATTTTATACTTATATATTTTTATATTTTGATTTTTGCTTATTGTTATTTTTGTTCTTTTTATTTAATTTCACTCTGTGGTCATTTTCATCTTGATTATTTCATTTCACGTTTTATTGCTTAGGTATAACTGATTTGAATTAAAAGGGGTATATTTTTTAAAGGAGTTAATTTTTTGGGAAAGAAAGGTTTTGGCTCCCATATGTGTTTTGTATCAAGATGGAGAAGTATAAAGCTAAAACCTGTCTTTCCCAAAAAAAAATATAATTGATATTTTAACTATTCATTCTAATTTTATTTGTTCTTCCATTGATTTCGAATCATATTGGGTTCACATTAGACAATGGAAGTCCGAACTAGTAAAATTTACCACAAAGCATTGTCAACCACTTTCGAAAGTTATGTTTCTGGTAAAGTCAAATAGGCAAAGATTATTCGAATAATTTAAAAAAAAGTATCATCATATAATTATTGACACTACGAAAAAGAATTACTTTTTTAAACAAATGTCATGAGATATTGAAATAAGAATACAATAATCTCAAATAACTCATAGTTCTGCCTTTAACAGTTGTAAAATATGTTTTTCAAACCTGAGAGTGATTCCTATCAAATATTTGTTGTATATATTTTACTGGAAATAAATTGTTTCAAAATAGTTTTAGTAAGCTGGAGCACAACAAAAAATTTTTGATTTTTTCTCTTTTAATAGTTATACAAATCGTGTGAATGAATACTAAACATTTACAAAATAAAGGGTTTTATTATTATTTTATTGTAGGATATTATAATGTATACATTAAATTTTATGAATACATTAATTGTCAGCTCTGATGAACCACACAAATATATTCTTATTAAAAAACAACATGACATTTACGGAATGAGAATCCTTGTCTTTTTTTGATATTCAATACCTGATTTAAGATTTTTGGGCAACACATGAAAACTAAATGGAAAGCATTGAATAGACGCCAGCGATAATGTTCAACAGTATCGGTTTTTACAAATTCAAATATTTGAAATTTCTACCATGAAATAGTTGAATTACATTCAGTTCTTCTGTCATTATTTGTCTTTTGATTCTTAATATTATTCAAACTAGAAAAATAGAAAGAAAAAACATAACAGCCAGACCAAAATTGAACCTTGGATACAATTTTCACCTTGAACTCAATGAATAAATTTTTCAACTGATAGTTTTCGGGAACAAATCTTACAAAATTTGAAAAAAAACGAGGATCCTTAGCCTATACTAATTGAATTAAATACTTGCACGATTTTAAGTGAAACCGTACAAAACATCCAACATTTCTGACAAGATACGGTTACTTCTTGTCATTAATTTTTTTCAGAAAAGGTTCAAATGACTGAAATTGAAAAGGGTAGGTATACTTTTAAGGATTCGAGAGATTAGTTTTTGAAAAAAAGCTTTTTGGCTTTCTACAATCAAATTCAAAATAAACTCTTTACCGTTATGTTTGGAGTACAAACTGAATAGGAAAAAGTATATTCGTTATAATTCAATATTCATATGAAAGTAGTTGTTTCAAAAATAATTTTCCTTTCCTGTAATTATGGTAATGTGAAAGTAGGTTTTGTAAAAGAGTTTTATCTTCCACTTTATATCTGAAAGTAACTTTCATGAAGAGTTCAATTTGTACATAATTGCTTTTTTCTTTCTCTTGGAAATTTCCCCTGTTTTATGAAAAGTAAAGACAGAAATCTTTTATATCTTAAAATACTGCCTTTGGTCAATTCTTGATCAATTATTCATTGATGTTTTTCGATACCAATAATTACTTTACAGAAAAACTATTGATATTGAAATGAAAAAAAAAGTAGAGAGCAGTGTTTATTTCTCAGGATTCATATATGTTTTTAAAAATACTTTCTTCCAATCAAACATTTCATTTTCACCATTGAATATGAATTCGAAATTTTTGAAAAAAAATTACATGCAATGAACCTACTGTTGATTAATGAAATATTTTATTCTCGTTTGTACTCAAAGTCGGATAATTGATATGAAAACTAGGTGTATATGATATCAAAAATATTTCATTTTTCTCGCAATGAGGCTACCTGTATTATTTTTAATTTTTATGAGTAATTAATTATGAAGTATTCAAATAACAAGAATATTAGATAGAGACAGATTGATTGTTATCACAGTTTCAAGAGCTAAAACCTTTATAATATTTATTTGGACAAATATTTTCGAATAATTACATTTTTTTCAAATATTTTTTGATATTACATTTATTTTTGTTTTATCTTTTGTTTTGAAAAAAATATTCACGCCATTACTAATAAAAAATAGTATTTCTCTGAGATTGAGTTATAAACTTCTGGTTGGTTAATTGTTAGATGTGGGTTTTCTAATCTTTCGATAATTAAATTTCTTGGTTGGAGCAAGTAGAAAAACTTCTGAGAGAATAGAAACAAACCATTTTATATACTCTTGAAGATGCCAACCAGTCATGTCAGCGAAATATTGAGAAATTCAGTCAAAATGATCAAAACTACTGCAAAGCAACAAATATGATGTAACTCGACTGTGAAAGCCTTACTCAATTTGTTTAT
>WOGO01003031.1:0-12212 GCA_015342085.1 Leptinotarsa defecta | reverse complement strand
CGGAACTCGGAACATAAGTAAACAGAACAGCACGCCTCTGAAATATGTCATCTTTGTTTGTCTCATGCAGTTAACAGATTCGTTGTCCTTTATTAGCCATAACCGATGTTTCCAAATGCTGAAATAAAAACGATTCCTTTTAAATGTTGAATGCATTATTTTGAAATGGACTTTTCTCTTCGGTCAAAACTATATTGAATACAAAAATATAAGCAAAGGAGGATATTTGCTATACACAGTTCTGCGATACTCAAAACGATTCCAGTGATCAGCCTGAAGCAGCCAATCTAGATTTTTGCACCGCCTTTCTGATGATGATTTACTGCTAATTAATACTGGGCCAGAAGAGGGGGCATGATGAATGTGTTATTAGGGTGGATTAGATTCTGCACGTAATGGTCTCAGTACTTTGGAGAATTCAAACTAGAAATGTTACACTGAAGTTTCGTTTGATTAATGCTCAAATGAGATTTGCGAAGTTGTCGCATACCGCCTATTAAGCAAAAGTAAGCCGGGGACGGAGTCGGCATTTGTACAATTTGGTTGTTATTTCTCTCGACTTTGTCAGGGGCCCAAAATCTAATGATTCACCAAATCATTGTATCAGGTTGTTCCAAAAAGCTTTGTCCGTTTTTATGAGTCTACTTTAAACTATAATGCTCAGTAGATACTTATTCAATTTAATGGAAATAAGTAACATGATTCGATTAATTCGGCAAGCATAAAAATGTAGTGCTTAGGATTTGATGACGTCAACGAAGGCCGTTATTGTCTGATTGTGATTGGCGAAGGATCTACCGGTGGGCGAGTTATCGAAGTGCTTGAAAAGATGGTAGTCGGTTGTCAAAATTTCTGGGGAAGTATGATGGGTGAGACAGAACTTCGACTCTCAATTATTTTGATACCCGGATGGTGATTTGTCTAAAGTGCGGACGGGCGTTGTGGTGGAGCAGGATCAGACCTCTTTTGTACATTCCGTCGATTTCCTCACAAATAAAACTCTGTTGTGGTGGCTTAGCACAATTGCACAGAGTAATTGGTATCTCACCACACAGTAATCGTGGTATTTTTTTTCGACTTCTAGAAACTTTTCGACTTCTAGAAGTAGAAGTGCCTTGGAGGCTCATCGGTGTCCTGAACGTCTTCTGTTGTCATAGAGGAGCCACTTTTCATCACATGTAACGAGCTGATCAATAAAAACATTTGCTTATACCTTAAATATTTGCTAGAATTTTTTTTTACAAAATGAACATTATGCTATAATCAATTATTTGTTGGAAAAGATTGAGGTCAAAAAAATATTTATTTTTTCTCTCAAAATATGTATATTTGTGTTTTGGTTATGCATTGATTAGTTGCTCGAAAAAATTGCTGTGAATAATTGAATTTGCATTTGTATATGCTTCGAATACTTATACGCTGAAAAATATTTTGTCAATTTTTTTCAAAATACGCATACCTGTGGTTTACTTGTGCCCTAATCAGTAAGTTTCTACTTACGAAAAATAATCATCGTTCCTATGTCAAAAAGTTCAATTCCTCTCAAAATATCAATAATAATTCAGTTTCGCCCTAATTATTCAGTTGATAGGAAATATTAATTTTTTTTTTGTGAAAAATGTTCATATCTCATATCTGTGATTGCTTTAATTAGTTGGTTATTAGAAAAAATTGTTGTCATGGCATTGAAAGCAGTCTTGGTGCCGAATAGAACTTGAAATACTTAGTTGGAGTCGAACTAGAGCACTTAGTCCTACCGCAGTTGTGGATGAAATTTCAGGCATAAACCTGCAGACCATTGCTAACATACCCGGACGATAGTTATGACGCAATAGTCATGACCTCGACACATTCTTATCCCTTACTGAGAATATATGCTTAAGTAATAATACATCTGGGTAGGTAGGCCTAAAGTGAGTGGGTCTATTAGACCCTCCACCGCAACCCGCAAAGGTTTATTGTGGCTCACACCTATTCACACTCGGCCAAATAAACCCAGCTTCTTAACGAAGCCGATTAGTTTATATGGTGAGTGGTCTTTCAGGTCAGATGGTGAGAGTACGGATCTGCTGAACTCTAAGAACCTGATTCGGTCCACAGCGGGGCAGGCACAAAGTATATGCTCTGCTGTTTCATCATTTTTCAGACAGAGGCGATACACACTGTCTTCCGACAGTCCAAGTCTCTGCATATGATGATTCAAGTGACAGTGACCTGTAAGAAGGCCTGTTAGACATCTTAGTTCATCCCTACTGTAGTCCAACAACTGTTTGGTATCAAGCTTCGAACGGTGAATAAACGCCTTGGAGTGAGCCAATCCTAGAAGATTCTGCTAGAAGTCCATAAATCTTCTTGCCATCCGGGTGTTCAGTGTTTGTTTGGCAAAGCCCAAAGCGATGCCAACGACAGGTTCTGGTCCGATGAAGCCGCTTACAACACCCTTCTTTGCGAGAGAGTCAGCAGCTTCATTGCCTTCCAGGCTAGTATGGCCAGGAATCCAGACTAGAGACAATCTGAGACAGACTAGAGACAATCTTCCTATCGAGGAGAGTGGTTTTTGGCAGTTTGCTACCAATTTAGACGTTGCTCAGTTGGAGCCAAGAGCTTCCAACGCCGCTTGACTGTCCGAGAAAATTTTTATCCGTACACAATTCAATAGCGTAAATTTCCGCTTGAAATACAGTCGCATAAATTCCTAGGGAGGTAGATAACTCTGTCCTGGGTCTGCGACTAAAAACACCTGCACCAGAACCGGAAGGTGTTTTTAATCCATCTGTAAACCAACAACTATCTGCTCTTAATTTCCTTTTCCCGGAGGATCCAGTCATCTCTACTCGGGAATAGTTCTTTATAAGGCAGTTCGTAGTTGACAGTTGAAGGCATAAAGTCAGAGGTAATTTCCAGAATGCTGTGACTTCCAATGTCAACCAACAGTTTGTTGCACTCTGCATTAAATTGATTTATGCAATTGACAATGTGCACAAGTCTGTATGCAGTCCATCAGCCTCTCTCTCCAGAAAAATGTGGAGAGGAGGTAGATCTGAAAGGTTCTCCATGGCCGCTGACGGTGTGGTAATGATGGCACCACTGATAGCCAGACAAGCCTGTCTGTGTAAGCTTGGGCCGTTTTCTGTAAAGCCTTCGGCCACCAAGCAATTGCACCGTAAGTGATGATTGGTCTGACAATCATCACATACATCCTTCGACATGTCCATATAGATAGTCTGGCTTTGTGACAAACTTACGACATTATGTCACGAACAGAATTGTTGTGATATTTATCTATTTACTGGCGACTTCTTGTTTTATCAATAAGTATGAAAAAAAAATTATTCAGTTTTCAGTTCATTTCTTTTTGTAAAATTTGACATCGTCATTGCATACGATCGCAAAAATTGTTGATTTTCATTATAGACGGGGGGATAAGGTTTTTTCTTGAATAAGGAGGTTTCTTGAACAAGAAAGTTTCATGAACTAATATAAGAGAACAGTGGACGGTGGCATACCGTTTCAATTAAGAGTCAATCCTTTGTCATGAGATTGAATGAGAAATTCAATTATGATTTGAGTAAAAAAAAAGAAAATATTTTCCGCTATCCAGTCATCCATAAGAAAATTCATATTTTCAAGCAATAACTTTTTTGTACATATTGTTCAATTCGCAAGCGTGATGCACAAATAGAAGTATCCTGTTTTGAGTGTCGTAATTGAAACGCTTTGTGTCAATTATGATAATACTTATTAAATGACCCGGGATCATGATAGTAGGCGATTTCATAATAGTTTTATTTCACTCCTCTCTTATTTACAACGCAAGGCAATTGACAATTTAGTAGGTAATATTATGATAGGTAGGCTGATGATTTCATGATAAAATTATCCGTCACTATCCAATGAATTATCAATGACAAAAAAGTAATGTAAAACAAAGAAAATTGCTGAATCTCATGGAAGTGAATGTATCAAACGAAAAATATCCCAAAAAAATTATCAGGAGTTCGAAACACCGAACTGAAAAAGTGTTAATAAATTCGAAATCTAAGAGAAGAAAAAAATATTGAAAAAATACTAGGACCTAGGTACCTACCTGTTCCAATTGGTTTGTTGAAAAAGAAAATACTTGAAGAAAAAAACATAGTTACGTAATGTACCTAAAAGTAGAAAGAAAGCTAATGTGCAAAGAAAACAAATTTCATTGTTTTTCCTTTTTTCAATATTATTTTCCATTTGAAACAAACTGATTTGAATACATTTCTTTTTATATATTTCTTTTTTCTTCGGATAGTGCAATCTACTACCCCATTGGGAGGACGACAACTTTATCTGATTCTTAATGACCCATTCGATTTCCTTTTCGTTGAATCTTTTTTCTTTGTTTTTTCTAGTTTTTTGGTGTAGAGGGTTAATACATTAAAGGTATAAACTTTTTTCGCTTTGAAACAATAGCAAAGCATACACAACCCCGAAGTGCTACCTCGGTTAGGGTCCCAATGAGGGATTGCAATCCCGCAGCTCATCCAATCCCGCGGGATTAATATGCGGAATCGGTCAATCCCGCGCGAAATGCCACATCTTTGAAATTATGTTATAAAATCGAACTGAAACTAAGGTTTTTGCTAAAAAAAATCAACTTTCATCAAACATGACTTACATTATGCAACAAAAATTATTTGTGATCTAACAAAATAACAATTAGCAAAAAACTTCACAATCTAGATCCTTCTGGTCGGTAAGTTAATCAAAACTTTACATAATCCACAATTCCACCATTAACACAAGCGGATGGTTCAATTGCAACAACAGCCATAAAAAAGCAAATCTACTAGCTGGAAAATTTGCTACCTTCTATCGTATGTCACCCATATTTGGAATAGCGCAATCGACAAATATGGCAAGTCAAGAGCTGTTGTGCTTGATATTTCTAAGGCCCTTGACCGGGTGTGTCTTTAGGATTTACTAGCCAAACTACAATGCTATGGCTTGTCAGACCATTTTTGTGTATGGTTCTCCAGCTTCCTAAAATAACATTCCCTACAAGTGGCAGTCTATGGTTTTCTGTAGAATACTTTTACCATCAACGCTGGTATTCCCAAAGGATCCATATTGTCTCCAACCCTCCTTTTATTGTTTTGCTTTGCTGACGACAGCACACATTCGTCTTTCCATTTGAATTCCAAGACATCGGCTGCGGAAATACATCTTCACCGGCTGCAGGAGGTTGCATATTTTAATAAGGATCTAGAAGTGATTTCGAGTTTGGGTGGACTAACCAGGATCAATTCAATGCTATAAAAACCCAGGCATCCGATTTCCCCAAAACCGAATATAATAATGTCAGAACAGACGATTCTGCTTTCTGCTTCGATAAGTTTGTTGGTGGTAAAAATGGACACCAACATGTCTGGGCTGGAATTGCAAAGGCTGCTTCTCAAACATTTAGAACACTGTTCCGCACCAGAAAACTGTACACACCTCAGCAACTTTTGATGCTTTACAAAGGTGAGGCCAGACCTTCTTTGAAGTATTGTTCTCATGTATGGAGCTCCGTCCCTAAGCATACCCTGAAGCTGCTGGATTCCATCCAGAAAAGAGTCCTCTGCCTGATTGATATTTGTCTCTCTTCTAGAGATACTTTCACGTGAAGTGTTGAAGTGACTTGCCACATTTGATTCCACCAATATCAGAAATATGCGAAGGGCTGTGGCTGCTCATCGTTTTGAGGTTCAACTCCAATGTGAATCGCTACTTTCGCACAGGCATCGCTCTTAGAGCGCCTTAGGGATTTTCCCGTAGTGCTTATGTTTTGTCCTTAAAAAAATTATGTACAAGTAATATCTATGACTTATTTATGGTGATAACTTTTGAAAATAAGCTCTGTAGAAACAAATGACATTTATACGAGTAGTTTTATCTCCGAGCCTATTTCTGAGTGAACGGCAGATTTATTCTGATGACGGAACTCGTCAGGATATCTTCCTAGGCGAGCGTCAGGTACTATAATATCATCGGACTCAAAGAATGCCATTTCGTTCTTCGAAATCTTATAATTCTTTTGCTTGTTGTCTGGCTTCTTCTTGAATATTTTTTTTGCCAAAGCTGTTTTTCCAATTCTTTTTTTAGCGTTAGAGCAGGACCTGTATCAATTGCAGATGTTTCAGCTAAAGGTGTATTTTCAAAGATAACACCCGCATAAATTTCATCGTCTTGAAATATAATGACTCTTTGTATTCTTTTCTTCATTTCTGGGCGTATTGCAGCTATTTTGGCATGATGAATGTATGGGTATGATCTGTATTTTTGACTTCTTGGTCGTTCTTTTTGAGATTTTGCATATAAATCAGAACTTCTGTCAACTCAGTGCATCTTTCTTGAATACGTTCATGTAGACTCTGTGACAGCTGGTTAGTTAACACGGTGTTTTGTTGTTGCAATTCATCCAAAATTAATCAAAATGTTATGTCCACAGTTATAAGCATTGACTCTCGCATGCAAAGTACCTCAACTCCCAATTTTAAAGGCTACAAGTCAACAATGAGTCCATCAATTTTGAACCACTCGTTATCACTGAATTTAATCTCAGATTCAATATTGATTGACATTCATAGATACAATTCTTCAAGCTGTAGAATCGTTCTAAAACGGTAGTCTAATTTCCATACCAATTCTTTTTAGGGTCTTCTTGTTCCTTCACATATTTCTGTAAGAAGACGTCTTTTTTCGTTTGTGAACTTTAGAAAGTCATGACCATTTTTTGTACTTTCTTCAATAGATCTACGTATGTAAAAATCATTTTGAGTAGCGGTGAATTTATATTTAGTCACGCTCTCTTCATCGTTGTCATCATTATCAGATGCCGTAGTGATTGCTGCTCCTGGTCATTCTAATATTAATGAATTGCTTTTTATACAGTGTATCAACCACGGTTAGCTGTAAGCGGTGTGTAAAACAAAGATGCTGGGAAAAACCCAAAAGCCTGCCAACTCACCACCACACTAGCGCCGACCGTTGTACTTGCGGTAATATCTGTGTTTAAAGTCTAGACCAAAACTCGCGAGGCGTTTTTACTAAGCTACTGGAGTGTTCTGCAGTGGCCAAACCCCGGTACTTTTCCTGGGAGAATCTGGGAGACCGTTTTGCGGGATTGCAATCCCTAGTCCCAATGGAAGGAAGGTTTGGATGTTGAAAATGTAATTAGTATCATGATTATCTCATTGCTTATGAGTTGTAATGTTGTATTTATGTTAATGAGGGTAATCAGCTGTCACCCCCATACGAACGACAACTCTCAGAAGTTGAAAAACTTGTGCGAGCTAAAGACTAACGAGGTCTTACCTTTTAACGTGTGATTCCTAACACGGTTGCAGAATCATTTCAGTTTCAACCAGATGAATTCTCTCGAGAAAAATATCTGGTCGAGGCAGGAATCTTAATTGGGTATATTATTGATTTGACATCTATAAAATGTATGGTTGAACGATTCAATTTTCCACATTCACAATATAAAAAATTTTGTTGTGGAAAATCATAAACCGGGGCATCAACACGATCCCGTTTGACACTTTTATTAGAAAGTAATGGTTTGAAGGTCGAAGAAAAAGATTGTGATACTGGCACTAGGTGGTAAAGTTTACGGAATAAATAAGTTTAAAAAGAACAAAACTGTAAGCGAATAATCAAAATATGTCTACAAATCAGTAAATTATGGACAGTTGGAGTTGCGCCTGCAAGATTAATTTCTTATGGCTTGTGACGTCACACCAGAGATATTCTAGGTTTGTTCTGGTTCTACGAAATTCGGGTTCTAGGACGTCAGGGTCATGCGCAGTCGAAACCAGAACAGAATCCTCTGTTCTGGTTTCGACTGCGAAATGATCCTAAACTGTTTCGAACCGTCCCGAATCGTTCTTGCTCTCGAGGCTTCCCGTTGCTCATGTGCATTCATGTGGAAATTTGTTTGGGCTATTTGCTAGGATGTTTTTTTAATTATTTGATTTGAATAATTGATGATTGACGGTAGATAACATTTGAACTGACTATAAGGATACGTTACATAACAAAATGAACATGGTCAATAGTATTTTCTCGTCTTCATCTCTTCATATATACGATAGGTGGCACAGCGGTCTCCTCAAAAGCGTTCTGGTTTAAACAAGTGTCTGAGACTATTTCGGACTGTTTGAGATTTTTTGTTTGTACGCATCATGTCTTGCACAGTTTCCAAACAGTTTCGGATGTTTGAACCAGAACAAACCTTTTATTAGCAAATAATGCTCTTCATAGTACAGTCAGTCGCTTATAAAATGTAAAAATAGAGACAAGCCACAAATTTAGTCAGGGTCTGGCGCAACCATTTTTTAAAACTTTTTTAAGTTTCACAACTTTCACTGAAAGTCCTATTGCATTGAATTTTCATGTAATTTGTTAGAAACTTTAGTGCTTATTAGCACTCGAGTTGCGAGTTGCTTACCAGCACTCGAGTGAGAATAATTTTTTGATCAACCTGTTGAATACAGTGCCTTTTATAGTTTCTTTTTTAAATCGTGTCTGTACCTCAATTTGTTCAAAAGATAGTAGTAGTAGTATCTATTAGCCATATCATTAGCCAAGTCATAGTACATAGATAAAAATTTAAAAAATGAAGATGGTTGAAAAAAAATAAAACTATATCATATGTATCAAAAAACTTATTCAGTTAACATTCAGTGTTTGGATTCCATTGCCAGAAATTCCTCTATTGAATAGAAGCTGTAATGGCGATTATCAATTAGATTTTTAAATATATTAATTTGAATAGTGTCATTGTTCAAAATATGAATCTCAAGATTAACTTTTTCATGAAATGACAACACAACGAATAGAATAATTCAATAGTTTTTCACCAACTTCACATAAAAGTACAAAATAATATATCTGACCAAAAAACATCGCATCCAGACAAGAATAACTCAAGATCTCAATATTAAACAAAATTCATTTAGCATTTACATTTGGAAAAAATATGGAAGTATTCAAATAAGCAACTCCTCGAGAATAAAGGTATATTTTCTTATGCAACAAACTGCTTGGAGAGGAATGTTAATTTCACTGTACTGTATTGAGTTATGGCGTTATTTTTCGTCTGGGTGTTGTGAACCAAGTAATAGTATTTTATGTTGTAAGTGTGGTAGGTGTTGTTTTACAGATGAAGTCACGGAAGGTCAGTCCGGAATATAAACGTGACTGTAATAACACCTAACGGACATATATCATATGATATTTTATTTCATTCTGTCTTTTTAACATTTTATGAATAAATTAAATTACAAATTTTATGTGGCAGTTTAAAATAATTTCAGTTGAGGTGAAATCGTAAAAAATTCCAATATTTTTCATTCACTAAAGTAGGTAGAAATATATATTTTACAAGTAAATAGACCTAAATATAATTAATATTTCTAGAGTTTTTTCCCAACACCAAATCGTTATTTTTAACACCTCGACACGTGTTTCGATCACCCAGTGGTCATCTTCAAAGAGGAAGATTAAAAAAATTGAAAATTAAAAAATTAATAAGTGTTTCGATCACCCAGTGGTCATCTTCAAAGAGGAAGATTAAAAAAATTGAAAATTAAAAAATTTATAAGTTTTTTAATCTTCCTCTTTAAAGATGATCAAATAACGATTTGGTGTTGGGAAAAAACTCCAGTAATATTCATTACTACACCAAAGGTTCCAAACAGTGCATCATAAAAACTAAAGATAATTAATTGGTATAACTAGATATTTTACATATACATCTTGGTTAGAATTATAACCTGGGTTTTCATCAATATGACAAAAATAGTGTACAGTAGCTTGTTCTTAAACATTTTGTACAAATTTTAGTGAAATTCCTAACGATTACTTTGAGTGAGAACAGGTCAAAAGTCGAAACTGAAATGTAATTACTTTCAATGGTGAGGGGTGAGTTGATTTACTTGGCAGAATGAAGTAAAATTAATTACAACAGTTTTTTGTTTACTTGTGTTCTGTGAAGATAATCTTCATTGACGATTTCTTCCGCCCGAACCAGTTGAATTTTTTTTAACCAGTGAAGGGCATATTGAGTTTACCCCAAAAAAATAATTCTTCCTTCTGGATCAACAGTTGTGTATTAATTGTTGCCTATCCGTAGAACGTTTGGTAGAACTTAAATTCTGTTTTTGGAGATTTTTATAATTTTACTCTATGTAAATAGATGGCGCAAAATATTTGACTCTCAAATGTTCATTCATTTTTAATGAAACCGCTTTTGAACAGAAATTAGATTACAAACAACAGCTATATGTCTTCAAATAGAAATGAAACATCGTTAATTTTAGGAAAAGCAAGTGTTTTAATGATTTCTATTTACTTTCTTGGTCGCAAATATTTTTATACGTCACAAACTCGATACGAGATGGCGCTCCCTATACAACTATTTTATTTTATAGCAAGCCAAATTTTCAATATGAAATCAAACTTGCCAGCATGATTCAAGGAAAAGAAGGCTGAAAAGTTTAGACTTCTTGCTAGAGAACTGACATAATCAATACTCAGCAATGAGGTGACAGTATTATGGAAGTAATTGTTGTAGTGTAGATTATATTCGAAACTATGGATCGTAGTGAAATAACAAAGTTGAAGTAGAATTTTAATAAATTAAATTAAAAAAATTTATGAACAAAACTTTTCAATAACAACATTTAGCAACCACATGAAACTATACCTACAGGATGAAGATTGCATTCAGTTCATATGTCGCAAACAATGTCCCTTACACAGTCTATAAGTAGGTAGGTATTATCTCGCGTGTGCTGTTAAATCTCTGCGACATTTACTATGCAAATGAGGTAACATTATTATAAATGTGATGTTGACAAAGTTATCGAAACAGAAAAAAGGTAACTCATCGGAAACAATAGATACAATGTTCGAAGAAAATTTACGGGGACACTCGCCCTTCTCGAGTTACCTATATGGGAAAAACCAAAAATGTTGTTTTTCGTTTTTTTCGAATGGAATTGTTATTTAGGAGAATATGAAAAAATGGAAAAGGAAAATGTTATTGTATTCGAAGTGTACTATGACTTTGTGATAATAAATATTGGATAACACGTTTCGTGTCAATATGGCCTCCATCAACTTTTTAAAGTATGGTCTTGTTTTTTCATTACATATATTGATAAAGTGATAAATTCACAATCCAAGGGTATATCACATTTGATATTCCTTTTATCATGTTACCACATGATAAGATAAACGGCCTGTATTTCCATAACCCTTTTTTTTGCAAAAACATTTTTGAAAAAATTGCATAGGATGAGCCAACCGATATGACAATATCCTCAGCAGCTTCTCTAATAGTAATTCGACGATTCTCCATAACAATTTCGAAATGAAATATTCGGTTGATTTAGTTACAAAACAAGAGTGATGGCCAAAACTGAAGAGCAAAACTTTCAAGAACGTTAATTTGTAAATGAATAAAGATCCAGACACAGAAGTCTTCAGTGCCGATTTTTTGAAACAGATATTGTATGGGAGAATATACCTACAATTCATCATCATCATCTACTTCTCTTCTTTTTTGAGTTTTCCTACGAAACTTGAATTGAGTACTGAAATTTACAAAATAAATAATTCCCATTCAAGGTATACTTTACCACCTATTGAAATAGTAGTACTGGCAAAAATAATGTACAGCATATTTTAATGACAATAATCACTTGAGAAATCAATATGGTTTTCGTGAAAAACATTCTTCACTATATCTAAACGGGCAGATTGTTGATAACAAAAACTATATTATAGCAGAGGTTACAAGTGGCTAGTTGATTCAGTATCGGACGAAATTTGGAATTATATCGGAGTACCCCAGGGGAGTGTGCTGGAACCACTATTATTTATTATCTTTATAGATAAGATACAAACCATATGAATGGTTTTGACTTCAACAATTTATACGTTTATGATACTCCTGTTGAATGTTATGGAACATATCAAAACTTAACTCTGAATCTATAGTCCGTTCATCATTTGTCGATAGCACAAAATGAGGGCCCAAGTCATAAAACGGTCGTAAAAATCGTAAATTCATAGGCGGAGGTTCCTGAGGTGTTTATTCATTAAATATAAAGCTTCAGTTTATATTCGAAACTTGCCTTGAAAGGGTGAAGTAACGAACGAAAATAATTTTTGGTTTAGTACATTTT
>WOGO01003030.1:0-14882 GCA_015342085.1 Leptinotarsa defecta | reverse complement strand
TATTAGTGTATATCGCTGAGAGGTCATTTTTCTCAGTGAACCAGGTTGTCTATCACTCAAAATCTTCGGTTCGGAGTTGGGACACCGAACATCAAAGGATCCGACGTTATTGTCGCTTCTCTATGGTAGGTATTCTCGGACACAAAACAGCCACACATGTTTTGTGTTCTCGGACAAAGTATTGAACTTCAACTTACTTTACCTAAGACAGATGTTTCGACACCACAGCGCGATCTTTTGTAACCCATGAAAACCAATAGAACAGCGCCAGTTGGCGTCCGAACACGAGATGGCGCAATTAGCGTCACACGTGACTCGCATGGCACAGTGGTTGAGGCACAGTTTTTCGTACAAATTCTTTCGCGTGTCGTTTTGTTTTTTGTAGTTGTTTATTTTTCAAATTCAAAGTTATGGTTGAGGAAAAGTTAATTATGGCTGTGAGGGCATACAAAGAACTTGCAGGAGGATTTTACTTTATTATTAACGAGCAAACAATAAAGCAAAAGTTTGTCTTCGGCATCATTGTCGGATTTTGATTCCGAACTCAATAAAAGCAATGCTTTTTTAACTCGGTCAGACACGGTAAGATTGTCAATTCGAAACTGCGTTCAATTTGCGGATCATCCACGCTACGCGTGTTCCAGGATGGCCAAATGAGGAGATGACATGCAAAAAGACTCAGATTATAATTCAAGTAAGAATACAGTTGGAAATATGAAATCAGTGTTTTTATCAAACGATGTTATCCTCTCCAAAGACCAAAAAAACAACGTTTGCACCTAAATCAAGATATGTATCGGGTACAAAATTTAACAATTGATTTTCTTTAAGGTTTGAGACTGAATATTAAATTTTTTACCTGTTGAAATATACAGCATTTGGAGCAGTATTGTCGCCAGCAACATTTTCGCACAAAACCTCTAAATCATCAAGAATCATCACTGAGGGCTGATGAAGAAGTAGCTCTGAGAAATCTGTGTAAAATGATTTCAGCAATGACTCCATTGTTTTTCCCTTGAAGGTTTTACACTTTATAGTTTTAGTATAAACATTCAGTGGAAATAACTGTAATTTCCTTGCTATATATTTTGAAAGTGCGGATTTTCCAGTTCCAGGTTTACCTGTAAAATTAATTTTCAGACGAATGATTTCTCCTCAAACTATCAGGAGAAATATAAATTTTTGTTCATTATCCGAATACTTTAAATTTTATGTACAGAAATTAATAAATATACTTTCCAGACTGAGAATTTACGTAAAAAAATATTAAATAAACTTTTAAGTTGAGATGAGATGAGAAAATGTTGATAATCAAAATCTGATTTGGACAATCTTGGTCAGATATTTTATGTACGTCTTTTTCTTAAATATCATAAAGAAAAAGAAACATTCCAATCACCCTCTAATTGAAATTTTAATCGTAATTACTGATACTGTCGCCATTATATCGTTTACCAGTGTATCCAATTTTCAATTATTCTCATGTTAATAAGCATATTTCTCTTTTCAATAATAATAATAAGTCATACCAAAACCTTAATAATTTTTTTTCAACCCAAGCCCTGCCAATGAATGCGATACTAGGAAAAAAATAGAAAATACGGTGACTTCTACATAAAAAAAACCTTATTGTGAGAAGCATTATAATAAACAAAAAGGCAATAACACATTTTATGGATATTGAGAAATTTTTGTCAACTTTCAACTGTTATTACGTTGTTATATTATGTCATTGAAGATTATTTCCAGAAATATTCCTAGCTAAATGCATCGATACAAAAAAAAACAATATTCAAGTGACACATAGATGTTAATTTCATGACTGTCAGTTTTATGCTGAAACTGTTTTAGGTGGATAGGCCTTTGTCATCATTTTATAAAGCTTCGAAAGAAATAATCTTTTGAAGATTTATATTCAATGAATAAGCAGCTACCGCCATCTCTGAAATAATAGCTCAAAATATTCTGATTGTGCTCCGCTGGTAAAAAGTAGAAACTAGAAACCAGACTAAACATTTCAGGAAGTATCCTAACCTAAGCAAAACAAAAACAAAAGCTGAAATAATTCACATGCTTAGCAATTTGAAACTATGAAGTGATAAATATTGGCTTGAAAGTTGAACGGAAAAAGAACTGCTAAGCAATTCTAGTGACATGTGTTTTTTTCTTCACTAAAAATTGTGAGACATCCATCAGGAGGGTGAGTTCATGCTTTTTGAATTTCATGTAATAAATCATTTCGACAGCACAAATTATAATACAAACAAAGAAAATCTAAAAAACCCACCTGTTATCAGGACATTTTCATAACAATCTTCAGTATTTTCATAAATCTGTAGAACATCCTCAACAATCATCTTCATGTTGGAAATGTTATCTAAAAATGTGTCAAAACTCTTTTCTTCGCATTTTTTCTTAGAATCTACAACTTCCATTTCATAATGTATGACATACTTGCAATTTCTCACTAGATCATCATTAACAAGGCAGAACTTTTGTTCATTTGGTGAAAACCTCAAACTACACAATACATTATTTCCAATATCGATGACCACATTAGCATTCAAGACAGTTGGGGCATCACTGTTTTTTGCTAGGTATTCTTTGATGCTTTCTTCAACATTCACCAAGTAATTTTTTCTAGAATTTACAATTATTTCACTTACAAAAGGAACGTTTTCAATGTACTTAAGAATTACTCTGGCACCCAGTTCACAATCAAAAATCTGAGAAACTTCAGAGCCAACAAACAAATTTTGGCCCAAATTAAACTCGAATTTGTCCAGAATGTCTTCAAATGCTATCAGCCTAGCAAATACCATTTCATTTGCAAATACATCATTTTTCAACAAAGTGAGTGAACAAATTGTTGGTGTTGACAAGGTACTTTCTTTCAACCAGTCTTTGTAGATACATTTTTTTGATATGAATATGTTGAATGGTTGGAGGTATTTTGATATTTGTTCTCCAAAAGGAATTTCTGTTAGCGGCACCAGTCTGCAGGTCAAGTCGTATTTTTTATTGAAGTACCTTTGCAAATTAGCAACTTCATTACCTTCTTTCTTGAAAAATGAGTTATAAAATTTCGTTAACCTTTCTTCAAGCGAAAAATTGTTGGGTATTTCAGATTTTGGAATGTCCAGTGATTTATTTCTCTCAATGTGGCCACTTGGTTTTATGTGCACTTCTGTTAAGAAATCTATTACACCTGGAGATACTGGTTTAACTTCCTCTAAAACAGAAATGTCACAAATAATATGCAGCAAGATGTACAGAGACCCTGGTGTTTTCAGCAATTTGCTTTTTTGTCGAGTGCTCTCGACAAGATTGAAGAGATAGACTCGATTTCATATACATATTGATAGGTGATGCAAGAATCGTTTGGCATTTTTTCTATCACATTCGAGTAGCGTTTGGAGTTTCTTAATATTGTGTCGTTTGGGGGCAATCGGCTATTCTGACAATAACTGTAAAACATCCATTAATATGCTCAGACCAGAGTGTGTAAATTTGTTCTTTACAAATTGATTGTTAAGGATGTAACAGGCTTTATACTTTCAAAAGATCACCATCTCAATTTTTTCTTATGTGAATTATGTTTTCAAATAACACATTTGCAGAAGTAGTAATAGCAATAAGTAGGTCTTTCCAAAAAACACAAAGTAAATAAAGAAAATAACACCAAGTTATTGATTGATCTGTATTATTTTAAGCTTCCATACTGAAATCGTAAACAACATATCTTCAAACTAAGGTAAAGTTTTAAGTTGATTTTGTACGAAAACTGATGTGGATCAAGAATACTATAGTTTGAGGGTTTTTGAAAAAATATTTTTGTAGGGAAGGGGTCCAACTGATTTCACCAGGGTTTCTATTGATCTTGATATGCAGTAATCTAAAAAACAGATTTTGGTAGCATTCTCACCAACATATACGGTAACATGTATATTATTTCCAATCCATATTATGAAACTTTGACTATAGAACACAACTCGAATTTGATTCAGTAGTGTTCCTTGAATATTATCTGATAAAATATCCTAGAAATTAATACAGTTTAAGAAGATTGCTAGAATTGTTACCCAAATGGATAACTCACTATCACATCATAATCATTCTGGCTAACAGGAGAAATAGTAATAGAATTCACAGAAGGTAGTTGTGCTATTTCAGACAGAACAAGTAGACCATTCTCTTTGATTCCCAAAGTTTTTGCAAACAAAGAGTTTAATCCAATACTGTTCTCGTCCATTTCTATGGAAATTGCTCCAACAGAACAATAGGCTTCTTTATTTTCATCATAAGAAAGTCGTAGGCAAGTCTGATAATCAAATGTTTACATTTCAATGAAGCACAGATAAACTTTCTACTTACCCCAATTTGCAGAAATTTCAAACTAGGGGGTACATAAACGAAATTATTTTTAACAGATACATATTTAACAAACAAGGTGCGTTCGAACATTTTTGGTTTATATTTAAAAAAAAATTAAAATATATACGATTTTTGTTTACATTTATTTTTAGGTTATGTCGTGTTTTCGTTTTGGATATGTCTACGTTGCCGGTGTACGACAACGAAAATTTGAATTCTTGAAATAAAAGAAACTGATTTATTTAGTCCGGTTTCAATTAGAAGCGTTTCAGAATAGTCGATTAACCTAATTTGCGGGAAATATTAAATTTGTTGATTCACCATCAGTTTTCTAAAATTTATATAGTGGTAATATGGAAGATAATGCTAGATCGACAGTGGAAGGCAAGGCCGTTTTCAGTGTTAAATCATGTGATATTTGGCAATACTCTTTATACATGACGTTCGTTGTACAATTTCTAGATATCGCCCACTCCATGCTCCTGACGAATAGCATTTGACGTTGATAAAACCAGCATTCATTGTTTTTATATCATTTATTGAGGTATTAATAAATGCAGAACAGATACATAAAATATTTACCAGTGTTACCATCATAAGTGTTACCATTTGTAACAAGAAACAATATTATATCTTACAAATTGTTTCTACATACATACAGTACACACGTTTGTATGTAAAGGGCAAATTGTTTGACATTTCTGTCATTTTTTCTCCCGGATATTAAATACCCAAACTGATTTGAATGAAGATGAGTAATGATCGATCGAGTAGTAGTTATCCCTTCGATTTTGCTAAGTCAGATATTTTATATACCAGATTCATAGACATCGATCTGGTATTATATTTCTAATAACTAATTTTCGCCAGCAATACTTTCAGCGCCGTGATTTTGAAAAAATTTATTTTGAAATAAACAAAAATTAATCACTCCTAAAAATATAACCCTTTCAATTCAAACAAACTTGAAAACTCGTGAAAATTACAAAACAAAATGTAACTTTGACAATTATTTGTTTTCCTACGGCACTTTGCGTTAATGGTTCCATATAATAAACTATCCTTTCCCACTTCTTAAATACGTCTGTAAAACTCACAAAGTATTTCCAAATTTTCCGTAGTACATAGGATTTATTTTAGAAGTTTCAATTTATTTCAAATCATAAAACGGTTAAACATTATGTTATCTTTGTATCTTCAGCCTTATATTTGCAAATACATTCGTATTGTTGGATTTAACGTCTATTTATTTCTACTTCCGTGTTTTACTTATGTACTTTGACTAGAACTTTCAAATTCATTGCATATCGAGATTTTCTAGAGTATCCAGTACATTTTTTGAGTTTATAATGGTATTGAAATAACATTCGACTTCCGATTTTTTCCAAATTTTTTTTCCGACATTTATTAGACTTCCTTATGGCACTGAGTAGTTATTGGCTTTCGATGATGTTTCCAAAAACCACTAGATTTCATTATTTATTTGAAACAGAGTCTGTCAATATAAAATATTATTTCTACTGCAATTACAAAATGTTAAACATTGAGGTTGTATTGAAATTCATCGATACAATTCGAAAATTATATTAGTATGATCGTATACCAGTTTTCATTCTCATCAATGTATGTATACACTAATCGAATAGTTTCGTCACCTATAACTGAGGAATAACCGAACGCAAATCAGAAATACTAAACTTATTGGTTTATATTATAATAAATATTAGTAGAGACAGCGAAAAACTAATAAGTAAAACACAATAAGAAATGTTATATTATCGCACAAAAAATATTCATTTGTATTTCATTGACGTAATATAAATATATGTAACACGGTCAATATAAACTTATTTTTCACATGAACTCATTGAAATACGGTACCTACCAATTCTATACCTAAAACCCGTACTCTATTATGTGAATCGAAGACTATTTCTGTCCTTAGTACCTGATTGAGGCCAAAACTACTCCCTCTCTCTCTCTCTCTGTTTATGTTATAAATCGAAGACATATAGGTCTTGTTGGAACTAGTAAGCATCAAATAGTGTACTATTCCACTAGATTTGTGATATTCTGATCGTGTTTAATAACGGATTCGTAAGCTTATCCACTTGCCGTCATAATTTATCAATTCATAGTAACGGAAGAGATCGCTAGGAGTTGTGGCCGTTAAACATTTCAGCCAATCGCAGAGAGGTAAGAAGCCTTTCGAAACAGAAACTTCTGCAACTGACAAAGCTGAAGGGCTTTTGGCTAACGTAGTTTACATGATAGTTTTACCAAGTTTTACAAAGAACTTAAAATCAATAATCAAATACGTAAACTGAGGTAAGTTTGGAGTTAATTTTGTAAACTAGTGTTGAACTTGTTTTCGTCAATTTCTATATGGTTAAATGGGGGTTACTTTCATAGTGAAACATGGCTACCATTTAGAGGGTTTTTTCACATTTGAATTAATTGTGAACTTCCAGAGGAATTGTTTTTCTTTTATTTCCAGTTCCTAATATCTTAGTGTGGGTTTTGCGGTAATATATCGGGTTAATTTCATCACGTTTTTGAACTCTAGAAAACGGCGCCAAACACGTAGATACATTCCCTTTAAAAACATTGTTTATGTAACGGTTTGGAGTATTGAATTTTCAATTTCTTCAGCGCCGGGTATTTCAGGACCATTAAATTTCAATGTTTGAATTACAGTTTGTTTCAGTGTTGTCACATATTGTTCTTACTCCCAAAGATAATGAAAGTTCTAATTATTTTCCAAAATGTGTCAAAGCAGTAGCATTCAGATTTTCAGTGTTCGGTTTTAAAATTCTTGATGACGAATTGTGGTTCAAATTATCAGGAGCTTATACATTTATGTTGGTTATCCAAACTTTGCATTCGTTCATCTATTGGGTCCTTTTGACTGCCGATCAACTACAATCAAGAAACATGCAATTTAAATGCTTAATTATCGGTAATGACTTAAACTATGTCCAAAATAATCAGAAGCCTTTTTCCTTGCTACTTTTCTGGGATTTAAACTTTACACAATCTAAATAATGAACAAAACTAAATCTCTAGAGAATCTATTGAGGTGTAACGGCGAGCAAACTGGATGGTTCGCCCCAAAAAGTTATTGCATATTTAGTAAAGAGTCCAATTGGTCAGTATTCATAAGTTTTTCCCACAAAAATATAGAAAACAAAGTTCAAATCCCAGATAAGCATTGACAAATATGACTGAATGACTTCACCATGAAAAATATACTTCAAAGAATGCTGTTAACGTTCTTGGTGGACATGGTTTTTCAAAGTGGAAAGTTAACATATGATGCTATCGCACAAAAATAGTGTTTGACCTGGTACTTGTTTTCATATACATAAAGGTTTGTTAACAATAACACAAGAACATCGATGAGTTTTGCTGATCATACTGGTATTTTTTACCATACCGTTGATTTATATATTTTAGTCCTTCCGACTTTGAGATTTTGATCGATAATGATTTAATTTCGGGTTTTCAATAACGTCCTCTGGAGTTCCTCAAGGTAGTGTTCTTGGCCCATTTGTGTTTTCCATATTCACTTTTGACCCACTTAGGGTAATACAAACATGCAACGTTCTCTAAAAGTTAATTCCACATACAGATTATATATGCTTGCACCATTTCTGTATTTTTCAGTCATTAGTATGTTTCACTAAACAGCATAAAAGTAATTTTTCAACTAACTGCGACGGTTGTTTAAAAAAGGTATGACTGTTGATACTAGAAATGCCCCTGATCTGAGATCTGAGTATATCTAGTTATAATACCACTTTTATAAACGTGAAGTAGATTATGCAGCTAATATGGCCTACAAGGACTACACCTGTGGGCATTAAACACAGAGAAAATTTAATAACTTTCAAAAAGGCAGAGTTTCTCAATGAAACATTTGATTACAAATTTATTGAGTGATATGTTATTATCTAAAATTTTAATTATTCCGATGCGCATAAGAATTATAAAGGTATACACATTGTCTTCTTTTTGACATTGTGCTTATACTTTGTACAGTACAGATTCAAAGTGTAGGGTTAATAGTGTTATTTTAAACAAAATACCTGAAATGAAACCTTATGTGAAAAAAACACTTGTCATCAGAATTTAATTTTGATGCCTTTGCTCAAATATGATTTAAGTTAGCCATCCAGTGGCCATTGATCAAGTAAAACGTATCAATTTTTTTGTAGCCTCATGTACCCAATCATAATTTAACTGCTTAAATGAAATGAATAAAAACACTCTTGTCGAAATACCACTGGAAAATTTTTATTTATATGACCGGTTTCGAGTTTGATCCCATTATCAAGTTGATGACTTGTTTACTTTATGGTAATTCATGATCACTTGAATGAAATGAATAAAAACACTTTTGTCTAAATACCACTGGAAATCAAACCCGAAGCCGGTCGTATGAATAAAATTTTTTCAGTGGTATTTAGATAAAAGTGTTTTTATTCATTTTATTTAAGTGATCATGAATTACCATAACGTAATCATGAATTACCATAAAGTGAACAAGTCATCAATCACACATATTAAATAATTTAACTGACTTGATGAGTTTGAGATCACCTGTAAAAAGTCAGTACCATCAATAATAAAGATTTAGAATAACATTGATACACGGTATGAACCTTGAGACACTCCTGAATCTATCTTGATTATATTCAGTGTAACACATGTATCTCTAACTTATTGTTCGTTTTGGAAAGTTGTGAATCATGATACGAGACAGCAAAGACATATAGCTCCCATTTTCTCAGTAAAATATTGTGTTCTACTCGGTCAAAAGCTTGGGATAAATCAGTATACAAATAATCCATCTGTCCCTTATTATTATTACCATAATTTTGTTGTACAATAAGCGTATTACTCTATTCATTTGAATAATGTGTCAGCAAATTATGTTCACCTCATGTTTTGATTTGTTTTTAAACAGTTTCATTATTTTTACACTATGCATTTTTGTAAAACACATTACTATCAGTAGATTGCACCAGAATATATCTTTGGCAAATATCTCATTAGTTGTTATTTTCAGACAGAGCAGCCATGGCTCCTCTAAAAACACACCCAAACATACTCACAAGTCTTGCGCTAAAAGACATCATCTCGACGAGAAGTAAAGTCCCCATGAACATTCCTCAAATCAAGAACACGAAAGATGTTGTTCGGCCTAAGCGAAAGGCTGATTGTTCTCCATCCAAAGAAAACAGAGGCAACAATAAAAGGAAACCCATGGGTGATCGGGATGTTAATGCCACCGAAATGAAAATAAAAGCTGCTGATGACAAACAGAAAAAAGTTGTACCAGTGAAAAAAGCTACTGTGCAGGTTAAGGCATTACCCTCAGTGAAAACGGTGCAGAAACAAAGGCAGAACGAAAATCTGCCGCCCCCACAAGCACCAGGGCACAAGGTAAGTGATGAGCTAGCACTCCTTACTTTGGTTCCTACTGTGATTGATTTTAGATTGTAACAAGAGCAGCCGTGAAGAATGTTGTACCAAATCAAACAGCGGTTATACCAAAAGAAGTACTTAAGGAAACAAATGCAATGAAAGTAACTAAACGACTGAGCAATGAGTTCGAAAAGACTGAAGAGACACTATACTGCACTGCACTAGAAGAAGTGTAAGTATTTTTGTTACCGTCTTGAAGATATTAACTTTATAGGCATCATTCACACATATTTACAGTAGTCGTATCTTTAGAGTTCATGCCAGTATCTAAATTCTTTTCAAGATACACCAGTTTCTTATTGAGTCAAAAATTGGATATATGGTTATTTATGCCTTACAATTTAGTTTACCAGAAAGAATACAAAATACCAAATTCCCAGAAAAATTCAAAAACAAATTTTAAAAAAAATGGGGTATTCAGCTTTGTAAATATGGGACCATGTATGAAAAAAGTAAGTCATTGGGAAATGTTTTGTATTCATAACTAAATGAAACCAATACTTATAATATTAGGGCGAAAAAAGTACAATAGGGTGACAAAAAATTATTAAAAACAAATCCTGCATACATTTTAGTAACGATACCACTACCTACTTCAGTGCCAAAAAACAACACAACCTAAGGTCCTCCAGGGCTTCGGAGTCTCCGCCCTGTGACAAACTGGAAGAAAAAGATAAAGAAGGGAATATGACTATGATAGCGAAACAAATAGAAGTGAAACTCAATCTTGGAAATCACGAAGTTCCTGAAGACGTAGAAGATTATGACAAAGAAAACTGGGACGATATCTTCCAAGTTTCACATTATGCCATGGATATTTTCAATTACTTGAAAGATAGAGAGGTGAGTAGCAAATATCACTTTCAATAAGCACCAACGCAGGCAATTATTTTTCATTTCATCAGTTATTAAGCAACATGGAATATCATATATTCTAAGTTTCATTGACAAGCTCTGTCTCTGAGACTAACTTTTTAAAATTAAAGATTGAAATTCGGGACATATCTTCTAAGAAAATGAAACTATTTTAGATAAATGACAACTGCTAATTCCTACATGGGTAGAAAAAAAATAAGAGAGGTAGTTCTTACTAATAAAACCCTCTAAACGACGAATTATTAGCTATTTTATAGATTTTACAATGAAAAATAAATAATTGAACTTGGATTTGACTTCATTCCTGTTTCCTGTTCAAGTGTCAATAAAATTTAGTGGAATAGGAATTGGTGGGACATGTAGAGGTAAAGTTTTAAACTTCCTGATCAAACCCGACAATGCTCAAGCTTATCAGGGGAGTCCTCTTCACCATTCTCTATAAGTATCAATGACACACTACATAGGGTCTCATTAACGCGTCTACCAATGAGCAGGTTACAATGCATTTCTGTCAACCACCGCTGAAGATGCCCATCAAATTTGTGGACGAAACGTTCGGAGTTAATCTTTTGAATTATAGATTAATTTCTCTTTCTTCAACTAGCTAAAAGTCTGAAATAATATTAAATACAAATCTGATTTTATTCTCTGTTTTAACTGAGTGTTGAAATGGCTGGTGAAGAAAAGCACACTCCAATATAAATACAATATACCTAGCCATGGCAGATCATACTTATCAAATAGAAAACAAGTTATAGACCATGAAATCTGATGACTATATTATAAAAAAGAGGGGTTCTGCAAGGGTCAATCCTAGGTCCCTTGCTTTATATAATTTATAGAAACTAATTCCCAAATGGAATACAAGGAAATGTGGTATCATGCTGAATAAACCATCATCATAAGTTTTCTATTGCACTTTCAATAAATTTAACAAAATGATCCCAAATGATATAAAAATTGTAGACGTGATAGCAGATTTTTGATAACTGTAAAGAGTTACCTTACTGAAATAAAATCCTGCAACGTTTAGTTGCTTTCTTCCAAAGAATCAAAACAAATTTCTGTGCAGCTTATTTGCCTTCTGGGAATTGCCTTCTGGGGAGTCTGTTCTAGAGATTTCTTTCAAATGATTTTTGTGCTCTAAAAAAGGGCTGTCCGATATATGTGCAAAGCAGCTCCCAGGGATCCATGCAAGCCTCTTATTATAGCACACAGTATTTTAACAGTAGCTGCCCTGTTTATCTTGGAATCAATTTGCTTGATAAAAAAAATTATTCTTGTGCATCTGCCCCTTCCTCATATAATACTCATAGCCACAATAGTAACATGGATCTGCCTATTCCTGCGAGCTCCCTTGTAAGGGATTCAATTATATTCAATGGGATCGAACTGTTTAACCACTTACCAGCCCGAATTAAAGAAATTATAGTGCTTAACAAATTCAAAAAAGCAGTTGAAATGCTACTTGTTGATAGGGCGTATTATTCAGTTCAGGAGCATCTTGACGATTCACTTGAATCTTAACTTTTATTTCTATGTCTTGTTATTTCCAGCTGAATATCTCAGTGTATTTCACATTTTTAGCCTATGTTTATTGTATTTTGTTTGAATTGTGTATGTTTTTTTATGTAGATTTTTGTATCTTACATATTATTTATCACTTTATCTACAAGATGTAGTTCTTCAGACAATAAAGTATATTTGATTGATTGATTGATTGATGTGTCTTTACTTCCATTAAATTTTCAGAGCCAATTTGAAATACCCGACTATATGGACAGGCAGGTCTGCTTGTCACGTTGGATGAGATCCCTCCTCGTCGACTGGATGGTAGAGATCCAAGAAAGCTTCGAGCTCAACCATGAAACGCTCTACCTAGGCGTCAAACTTGTCGACATGTACCTCAGTAAGATGACCGTCGGAAAAGAAACCTTACAGCTAGTTGGAGCAGCCGCCATGTTCGTCGCCAGTAAATACGATGAAAGGATACCTCCGCTAATTGATGACTTTTTATATATCTGTGACGGGGCTTACTCGAGGCGAGAGTTGGTCAGGATGGAAGTCAGTGTTTTGAAAGTGTGCGGATTCGATCTCGGGATTCCTATCAGCTACAGGTTTTTGAGACGATATGCCAGGGTGAGTATTTGGAATTACGGTCTGATTTCCCCCACACATACAGACTGCTTTGTATTATATAAATGATGTTCAAAACTGAAATAAACTGAAACACTAATTCAATTTTTCTCTTCAGTAATTTAACAAAACTTTGAATTTTTTTAGTGTGCCAGAATAACGATGCCTGTTCTTACATTGGCCAGATACGTTTTAGAATATTCTCTCATGAACTATGATACAATTACGATAAGGGATTCCAAATTGGCATCTGCTGCACTATACCTGGCTTTCAAAATGAAAAATATCAGTGGCTGGACGAAAACACTGGAGTTTTACACAGGTATGTACTTTTTACTTGTTGGTCTAATGTGTTGTTTCATGTGAGTTTCTTTCCGTTCTAAACTATTCAAGAAAAAATAGTAATTTTTTTTCAGTTAATCTTTTGAAATGAAGAAAAATTGGAAGAATTTTCTATATCGCTTCTCGAAGTGAAAGAACATACTTTTTTTGGTACTAAATTTCGATGCTCAGATACCCCAAGTCTTGACCCTTGATAGAACTTGGCGTGTTTTTTTTTGTATTGGCTATAAAGATGTTATTTTTCAGGTTACAAATTGGAAGAATTCAAAGACGTAGCCATACTGCTCAACACTGGCTTACAGAATCCTCCCAAATCTCAACTTATGACAGTGCGTAACAAGTACTCGCACAAGATCTTCTTTGAAGTAGCCAAAACGCCACTCATCTCCAACGATGATCTCTGATGAAAGCACATTCCGTTGAACCTGAAAAGACCATTGAGTACCTCCTATGAGCATTCTACTGACCTTTTACCGCCATTATTCTTGTGACTATGACTTTTACTCAATTTTTTTACTCCTTGCTGTGTTATATAATGAATTACCTCTGTGTCTTACGATTCCAAATTATTTTTAAGAAAATATATTAATTTAACTAGTACTTTCTGTTTTTTTCCAATTGACTGGAGGATGACAGGTTACAGTGTTGCATGCCATAATAGGTTAATGTTTTCTTGTTGTGTTAATAATTTGTAAAAAATATCGGAGATTGATTTTGAGTCTGTGCTCGAGTCATTTTGATATACTGGTTGGAAAAAGTTGGGAATTCTGAAAGCTGATTCGTCACTCCCATAGACGAAAAATGTTAATCTACAAATCTTGGTGTTGTTGAGTGAAATCGGTGATGCAGATGAGGTGTCCCTAACTTTTCACAACCAGTTTACTTTCTGAACTGATTTTACAGTTCGCCATGAAACTAACCAAACTATTTTTATTACTAAGGTAACTTGGAAAAGTTTTTGACAATGCAGAATATTCGGATATTCTCGTAATTATCTTTTTTCTCAATTGCGAAAATCAGTTTTCCATATTTTTTAGTGCAAATGAGGTCATTATATGACTTCTAGTTGTGAATTTATTTATTTTTTAATGTATTATACTGTTGAAAGATGTATGACTCCGCCTGTCGGAACTTGTTCTGGTTGCGATGTCCAATTTTATGAAATAAATAAATTTTTAAAAACATAAAAGACTTCATTTTAGTGGAATTAATCGAGAAAACCTCAATCAGGAAGATGAAGTAATAATGTTTATTTTCATTTTGACAAAGTGTAATGGAATAGTCAATCATAAATAAGTACATACAAAACAAAAATACCACAAAAACAAGTTGTCATAATAAAAGTACATGATAATACATTTAACGAGAACAAATCCTACTAATTAAGTGGAAAAAAGAATGCTTTCCAAACAACTTTTCATAGATGGACTGAAAAGTTCGTAGGTTAACAAACAGATGGCAGTACTAGTATTGAATCCCTGATTTTTAGTTAACCCTAACCTTCAAAAGATACTAGTACTAATTTCACAGCTGTCGGACTATTAGTTGTGGGATACGAGTGAGGCAACTTTTTTGAAGAAAATGTTGGAGATTAACAACAAAAATAAATTTCAGCCACATTATATTTACATATTTTTGATTCGATGTTTCTATGGTTGTATGTT